>JBBGZY010000619.1:2180000-2202500 GCA_037952925.1 Lithobates clamitans | reverse complement strand
ACAGCTTATAAGTCTTCTTTTTACATTAACATACCGCCTCTATATATCTTTTTGGCTGATCTGTATACCACGGTCACATGATAAACTGCAGGGTCCGCCTGAGGGCTGAGTGTTAAGGTAGGAGGAGATTTCCACTCCAGCCTGTGTCCTCATTCTGTTATGGGAGGCAGATTATCCATCAATCAAGCTGTGACATCCCATCCACTGTGTTCTTTTTTAGTTACTGGGCATGGAGGAGGAGGGAGGGACTGGACTGTCATTTAGGATCTGTACACAAGCCCAGATGTGAGATGTCGATACCACTGTAACCTGAAAAGCTCAGCTCAACAAGGAAATATTCTCTCCAGCAATAGAGACCAAACTGAGCATGTGCAGGGGGGACCACTCTGACTCTGTCTTATCTGGCCTTGCCCCGGAGAGGCCCTGCAGGAGGGGGAGGATCTGTACATACAGGATCAAAGAGCCTTTCTACACAATACAGAGGATTAACCCCTTAAAGTGGAGTTCTGCTTAAAAAAATAAAAATAAAAGTCAGTAGCTACAAATACTGCAGCTCCTTTTAATAATTTGACACTTACCTGTCGAGGGATCCAGCGATGCAGGCGAATGAAGCCCTGCTTGTCTCCCCCTCCTCTCTGCGGCGCGGCAGTGTAACTGTGGGCACCCGGCTGTGGCTTCACAGCTGGGCACTCACTGCGCATTCGCGCGCCACGCGCCGTGACTGGCCGGGCAACCAACTGGGACCTGTGACTTGTCCCAGATGATTGCTGAGAGGGAGGGGGAGAGGTGATCTCCCTTTCAGTGCCACGGTGCGCCGGGAGGAAGTGGAAGCTGGGACCCTCTAAAAAGAAGGTTCCGCCCCCCCCCAAAAAAATGACATGCCAAATGTGGCATGTCAGGGGGTGACCTCCCTTAAAGTGGAAGTTCCATTTTTGGGTGGAACTCTGCTTTAAATTCCACAGTGAGTATAACAAGCATGCTATTCTGCACATACAGACTGATTTTACTGTTGCGGGTTTAGTAACACTTTAAGGATAGTAAGCAATTCCGCCACTAGTTGACCAGACTCCTCTTCCCCGATTATAGCACTATAAAAAGGCTCCAAAATGGACCACAATATAGTATATACCACGTACAGTATATAGTGTGATAGTGTTTAATAAAAATACCACATTAAAATCACAAATGTATCCACTCACATATTTACAGGAAATTATGGGTATAGGACATGTGCAGCTTCTCCAGTCGATAGCTCCTATCCCGTTCACCAGCGATGGAATACGGCGTGCGTTCCACCCAGGGGAAGTGGTGGCACACAGGCCTGACTCGCATTGACTTGAGCCATTCTTTACATCACTTCCCCTTGGTCGAACGCATGCCGAATTCCATCGCTGGTTAACGAGATAGGAGCTATCGGCTGGTAAGCGGCCAATCTGAGAGGTGGAGGCTCTATCACTTTTGTGATAATTTTGAAGTGTGACATGTTAGGTATCTATTTACTCGGCGTAACTTCATATTTCACAATATGCAAAAACATTGGGCTAACTTTACTGTTTTGTTTTTTTTAAAGGACAAAACAGTTTTTTTCCAAAAAAAAAGTGTTTGAAAAATTGCTGCGCAAATACCGTGCGAGATAAAAAAAGTTGCAACAACCGCCATTGTATTTCTAGGGTCTTTGCTAAAAAATACATATATAATGTTTTGGCGTTCTATGTAATTTTTTTACCAAAAAATGATGAATTTTACATGTAGGAGAGAAATGTCAGAATTGGCCTGGGTGGCAAGTGGTTAATTAAAGTGGATGTAAACACGATTCATAAAATTTGAGCTGGGCACATATATCTGTAGTGTTTTCTTATCTCTCTCCAAAGCACTGAGTCCCGTAGCTGTCTCTTGCTCAGTAGCTCTGTTATCAGTCTGATAACTTCTCACACGTTCTCCGAGACGGGAGATAGAAGTGTGTGTCAGGGGAGGTTGCTACAAATAGATTAGCAGTCAGCTTGCCGTCTCAGAGCAGAGCTGTGAAAACATTTTCATTCTTCTACTAATGTGGAGGGAGGAGTGTGCCTTTCCTCCAATCAGCTGCTCCCAGTGTAATCCAAGCCTTCTCTAACAGTGCAGAATGAGGAAGTGAATTCCTATTTTATGTCTCTTTACATGTGTTCGCAATAAATTTTGTACTTTTTTATACTTCTGGTTGGTCTGGTTGTACCTCCCATGCCCATAGAATCCCTGGGGCTACTTCCATTTGCAAACTGATCACTAGGAACAGCAGATCTGTCTCTCCTCTCCTGTCAGAACGGGGATCTGTCTGTTTACATACACAGATCCCTGTTCTGCCTCTTGTGCCCGTGATCGCGGGTGACCGGCGGGCATCGCGGCTGCCGGCCACGTGCATCGGGTCCCCTACAGTCCCAAGTAAACCTACAGCGATTTGCGGAAACAAGCCGAGCTGCTGCAGTATAATGACGGCGGCTGGTCGGCAAGTCGTTAAAGTGATAGCAAAGCCTTGTTTTTTTTAAGATAACAGACATGTTATACTGTTCCTGCTCTGTGCAGTTGGTTTTGCAAAGAGCAGCCCGGATCCTTCTCTTCTTGGGTCCCTCTTTGCTGCATCTGGCCCCTC
The DNA here is from genome assembly GCA_037952925.1 of Lithobates clamitans. Lineage (NCBI taxonomy): Eukaryota > Metazoa > Chordata > Amphibia > Anura > Ranidae > Lithobates > Lithobates clamitans. Next base: position 2,199,874 of record JBBGZY010000619.1, on the reverse strand, counting down.
CCTCCTGACTAGTGCCCCCACAGCAAACATCTTGCTATGGGGGCACCCATAGCATGTGTCCATTCAGACATGGAGCCCCGACCCGACCCCCCCCTCTCCCCTGATTGGTTGACTGAGTTTGATTGACAGCCGCGGGAGCCAATGTAACCACTGCTGTGTCACAGGAGAGTAATGGATGGCTAAGACACTCGTGGACATCACTGGAGAGAGATGGGGCTCAGTTAAGTAATTCGGGAGTGCTGGAGAGGCTGCTACACACAGAAGGTTTTTTTTTTTATCTTAATGCATAGAATGCATTAAGATAAAAAAACCTTCTGCATTCACAACTCCTTTAAGCTTGGCAATAAAACCTGGAAGGCGATTGGTTTCTATACAAAGCTGCACCAGATTTTGCACTCTCTCTTTTAGTAAATAACCCTCTTAATGCTGTTAATTGACACAAGTACACACTATAGAGGGACATGCTTTGTTCATATTTCACATCTGAGGTTTACAACCACTTTAATGCAAATAGTCTTATCAATTAAAATTCAAAAACACAGAGACCCATGAATCAATATAACATTGTGTTCCGGGTCTCAGCTGTCAGATTGCTATTGCTCTGGCATCCTACAATGACAGGCTACCCACTTGCCAGTAATGGTTGGCATCCTTTCCACACTGGGGGGATATCCGAAATAATTATTGAATGATATTTGGTGATCTTGCCCCTAGGTTGTGCATGCCTGCTCTAAATGAAATATGCTATAAAAATATGTTAAATATAATTTACACAATAAACAAATATAAATAATAAAATACACTGGGCCAACAATGAAAGAGAGAAAAGTGAAAGTCAATGTCATCAATAAAGTTGGCAAATCTTCCTTCTAAAGACTTAAAGTGGGGTTCCACCCAAAAAACAAAAATACCTGTAAAAATTCTAAAACAAAAAAACAAAAAAACATTTGGATATTTTTTTTTTTTCACTTACCTCTAAATGCCTGTTGCTAGGTGGTCCCTCGTAGTCTGCCTGTTCCTTTGCCTGGGCTGGTGACATCACTTCCCCCCAGGTACAGGAAGGGCTCCGCTCTGCTCCCTCCCTCCTGTCAATCATCTGGGACCCATTACAGGTCCCAGGTGATTGAGCGGCCAATCACGGCGCGCGGCGCCGCTCGCGCATCCACAGTGGGTGCCAGGCTGTGAAGCCACAGCCCGGCGCCCACAGTTGAAATGCCGGCGCCGACGAGCGGAGGGGGGGGGACGAGCGGGGCTTCGATCCCCCGCATCGCTAGACCCAGGGACAGGTGAGTGTCCAATTAAAAGTCAGCAGCTGCAGTATTTGTAGCTGCTGACTTTTAATTTTTTTTTTTTTTTGACGGCCCCCCTGGGTGGAACTCCTCTTTAAACAGCAAATAAGTTCCCCATTCTTAGCCAAACACCGATTTTTTTGATGAAAGAGAATATGTGAAGGACAGCCGGTATCACCTGCTAAAAATAAACCAGAACAGATAGCTCTGGTCATAACCTGTAATCCATTTCTCACATAACTCAAACGATTTCATCAAAGATCTACAGCCATGGCGCTCTGAAAATCAAAGAAAGAGTATTCCCTGAACCTTCTTTGATAGCCTGCAGGCTATCCTTTCCGCATAGCTCAGACTAATGAGAAAACTATAAGATTAGCCTTGAGTAAAAAAAAGGTATTAAAAAAAAAAAAAAAAATGGGCGTATTCCTTTAGGTACTCAACTAACCTGAGATACTTAAAACAAATTATGCAAAGATATAAACCTCAGCATTAATAGTGCTAATATCTGTAAATATTCAGTGTGATAGTAAGGCATTCAGTGAGCTATGAACATTGCACACATGAGAAGTGAGCTACGTCAGAATCCATGCAATAGTCCTTAAGGTGGTTGTAAACCCTTACAACACACTTTTACCTACAGGTAAGCCTAGATTAAGGCTTACCTGTAGGTGCTGTAGATATCTCCTAAACCTACACGGTTTAGGAGATATTTACAATTCCCCGTACAAGGATTTCCTCTGCGCATGCGCCGACCTATTCATCGCATGTGCACCTTAGAAATCTCACGCTGTGCTGTTCCAATGGTAGGTCATGCCGTGACTGGTGGCTCCCGTGCGCATGCGTGACGTCACGCTACTCCGGCCAGTCACAGAGCCGGAGTCCGTGACCCCGGAAGGAAGAAGGACATCGAAATCGTGACGAAATCGTGGACATTGCAGGCTCCTGTGTCAGGTAAGTGAAACATAATGGGCTACTATGCAATGCATAGTAGCCCATTATGCTTTACCTTTGCAGGGAAACAAAGAGGAAGTAAACCCATGAGGGTTTACTTCCTCTTTAAATCAATGTATGGTGCCGTATCCCATCAGAATTTTAAAAGAGCAAAAGAGCAAAAGTTCCTTTCCTGAATACCGTCACCAATCCACCTCGTTAGCGCCCCTTTGGTGATGCACTCACCGCAATAAAGATCAACAAAAGCCTGAAATCTCCCCAAGGATATTGGACACTCTCCAAAGGTTACCAAAGATCACTCCTGGAACGACTCAGCCCATCGGGTGCAACATAGAAAAATGGTCACGCGGCTCCCTTGTCAATCACAGTGTACGTCACGCCGGGTCTCACCGTGGTCAGCGATTCTAGGAATTCCAGGAAGTGGTGAGAAGACGCTACGCTGGGTTGCACAGGCTAAATTTTGACACATTTCATTTATCCTGTAAGCACAATATATATGCGGGGGTTTTGTTTCTAAATAAATGGCAGTATTACGCTATGCAGAGCGTTCCCTTGTGTTTTTCTAGGTTGCACCCGATGAGCTGAGCCGTTCCAGGAGTGATCTTTGGTAACCTTTGGAGAGTGTCCAATATCCTTGGGGAGATTTCAAGCTCATCTTTATTTTTATTGCGGTGAGTGCGTCACCAAAGGGGTGCTCAGGAGGTGGATTGGTGACGGTATTCAGGAAAGGAACTTTTGCGCTTTTGCTCTTTTAAAAGTCAGATGGGATACGGCACCATACATTGATTTAAGGACTATTGCATGGACTCTGACGTAGCTCACTTCTCATGTGTGCAATGTTCATAGCTCACTGAATGCTTTACTATCGCACTGAATATTTCTAGATATTAGTTAGCGCTGTTAATGCTGAGGTTTTTATCTTTGCATAATTTGTTTTATGTATTTTGTATCTGTATAATAGCTGCTATAGTGTGCGATTCTCATTTTTGAGCGCTGAGATTAGTCATACTTGGTGTGACTGATATTTTTTTTTTTAACCTGAGATACTGATTACTCACTTGTGGATAAATGGAAAAGAGAGAAAGATAGAAAAGAGGGCGAGGAAGAAAGTACTCCGTGCTGTAGAAAAATTGTATTTCATAACATTTTTTTCCAAAATATCTTTTTCAAAAGTTGATAGTTTTTTAAAAACTCATATATAATGTACAACGTAACATACTCCAGTAGAAGTGACCTAAATATATAAAACAGATCTAGCGGCTACAGTAGTGCTAAGTATAGAAGCCTACATCAAGAGCTAAGCAACTGCCTAAAATATTTCAACAAAAGATATTCATTCCTCGTTTTTTTAATTTTTTTTTTAGAGGTACGTATAGGAGGTACGTACGTATTAGAGGTACGTATAGGAGGTACGTACGTATTAGGAGGTATGTATTAGAAGTACGTATAGGAGGTGCATATTGGGAGATACGTATTAGGAGGTACGTATAGGAGGTATGCATTAGGAGGTATGTATTAGGAGGTACCTATTAGGAGGTATGTATAGGAGGTACGTATTGGGAGGTACGTATTAGAGGTACGTATTGGAGGTACATATTAGGAGGTACGTATTGGGAGGTACGTATAGGAGGTATGTATAGGAGGTACGTATTGGGAGGTACGTATTAGGAGGTACGTATTGGGAGGTACGTATTAGGAGGTATGTATAGGAGGTACGTATTGGGAGGTATGTTTTAGGAGGTACGTATAGGAGGTACGTATTGGGGGGTACGTATTAGGAGGTACGTATAGGAGGTACGTATTGGGAGGTACGTATTAGAGGTACGTGTAGGAGGTACGTATTGGAGGTAGGTATTGGAGGTACGTATTAGGAGGTTCATATAAGAGATACGTATTAGGAGGTACATATTGGGAGGTACATATAGGAGGTACGTGTTAGGAGGTACATGTTAGGAGGTACGTATTAGGAGGTACATTTAGAAACACTCTAATTGGTCAGCGCCGTCACATGTCACAGTGCGGGCCAATCGGAAGCCGCGTAGCCCGTCATCTCAGCGGGGGGGAAGAAGAGGAGAGAGATGAGAGCATTTATAAGCCCCGGAGCCACGAGGCGTCTATACCGAGGCTCAGAAGGGGTGGGATTAGGGGGGGGGGGCAAGGTGGGGCTCCTGTGTAAGTTCAACTTACAGATTTTTCTGTAAAGGGGAACGTACACTTTAAAAATTTGACAAGGTTTAGTTCCCAAAGGGGTGGGGTGCTGGGAACCTCCCGAGGTGAGTGGCTGACACCCTCTAGAAATTCTCGGGTTTCATTACATACTGGAGCCTTGTCATGGAGCGGCAAGACTCGGGCTTCTGACCTCCTGGGTGGACTGGATTCTACATATTATAATCACGTGAAACAGGGTTGCCTGTTAGCCTTGGTCACACCACTAGTGATAGTTACTGATCCTTTCATGATACGAAACTGTTCTTATGTTTATCTAGTTGTTACTGCTTTACGTCTTATGTCACGGGACCGTATGGTCTGATGATAAGCTCAACACTGTACTGTACTGCTTACGTTGTCATGTTTGATGAATACCCAATAAACATTTTGAACTTAAAAATTTGACAAGATTTAATATTTTTGTAAACATTTACCATGCTACTAAGTAATTTAAATAGCACCCTTCTGAAAGTACAATGCCATTCACTGTATGCTAATTAGGTCAATTTTATATTTACTTCTATTTATTTTCTATTTACTTGAGTTTTGAGTTGAGTTTTTACCATCACACACTGTTAAATCCCACTATAATGTGTGGCCAAAAGAAAAAAACAAAATCATTATATAAGAGTAAATTAACCAAAAATCAATGTTCAGTATTATAAACTAACCCTCAATTTAGCAAGTTCTCTATTAAACAGGGAGCTAGCAAATAATGGAAGCATTATACATTACATTATTCCCGGGCTATAGAAGACACAGTCATTACCCATAGATGAGATTTTTAAACCACAGGTTCCTTTGTTAGATTTGAATCAATGTATTATAGAAAACCAATGAAAACACATTTTAATTTAAAAACATGGTGTTTTAAATTTGCATCGTTGTGCATTCATTTCAAATATGTAATAATAAATTGAATCGAGCCTAAATTAGAATTTTCTTACTGCACTTCTTTTTATTGCTTATATTTTACATTTAAAACTAGTTTAAGTCACCTGGATTCTACAATAAATGAGGAATGCTATTAAACATGCCCTGCAGTGTGCGGAACGGCACTTTTTTTTTTTTTTTTTTTGGAGAGAAACTTTTGGTTTTGAATCCTTGCAAAGGCGTGAGCACAAATGCTCTTGGCTATGTGTGGATTTAGAATACAATAAAGAGGCTATATTTCCTCTTCCAAGATCATTTACTACTGATGGAAAAGCCTAGGATTTCCATTAGTTACAGTCAGGTGCTCTGAATTGCTAAATCCTGGTGATACACTTCTCCTGAACTGTTGTGATGGTGAGAAACCTTCCCATACACTGCTATGAACACTAAAATACGCCGGACAAAGCAAAAATATAAAAGCCTTCTGAACAGAATAAATACATGGGGACTAAATACCGAAACAGAGAAAAGTGACACCAAAAAAAAAAAAAAAAAGACCATCGAGTCTTCCCCATTTTTTCTTTTAATTTCCATTATTCACTTGACCTCTGGAAGATTTACCCCCCCCCCCTTCGTGACCAGGCCATTTTTTGCAAACGGCACGGCCTTCAAGACCAGGCCAGTTGCGCGGACATGCAACACTGTATCCAAATTCAATTTATGCATTTTTTTCCCCACAAATAGAGCTTTCTTTTGGTGGTATTTGATCACCTCTGCATTTTATTTTTTTTATTTTTTGCGCAATAAACAAAAAAAGGGCGACAATTTAAAAAAATGTATATTAATCACTTGACCTCCGGAAGATTTATCCTCCTTCATGACCAGGCCATTTTTTTCGATATGGCACTGCATTACTTTAACTGAAAATTGCATGGTCATGCATACAGTATACCCAAATAACATGCACAGTGGAACCTTTGTTTACGAATAACGCAGTTAACGAGCGTTTTGAAAGACGAGAAACTTTTTTTTAAATTCTGACTCGGTTTGCGAGTGTTGTCTCGCAAAACTAGCAGAATTCAAGCTAATGGACGATGCAGTACCGCATTTGGCCAGAGGTGTGGGGGGGGCGGCGGGGACACTCGGAAAGGTTTGGAGCCATTTGGAGGCATTCGTAAATACTTGGAATCATTCGGAAATACTCAGGAACACTCGGAAATACTCCTTTCTCAAGTGTTTCTGAGCTTTTCCGAGGCTTTTCGAGTTCAGCCGAGCTGTCTCTGAGTGTTTCCGAGGCTCTCTGTGCCCCCCCCACCTCTGGCCACATGCGGTATTGCATGTAATAGAAGTCAATGCGGAACAAATTATCTTCTTTTCCATTGACTTCTATGGGGAAACTCGCTTTGATATGCAAGTGCTTTGGATTACAAGCATTCTCCTGGAACAGATTATGCTCATAATCCAAGGTTCCACGGTATGTCCTTTTTTCCCCACAAATAGAGCTTTCTTTTGGTCGAGTTTGATCACCTCTGAATTTTTTAATTTTTTTGGCGCTATAAACAAAGAAAAGGCTGACAATTTAAAAAAAAATGTTAATCACATGACCTCTGGAAGATTTACCACCCTTCCAGGCCATTTTTTTAGATACGGAACTGCTTTCCTTTAACGGACAATCGCGCAGTCGTGCAACGCTGTACCCAAATGAAATGTACAGTGGATATAAAAAGTCTACACACCCCTGTTAACATGTCAGGTTTCTGTGATGTTAAAAAATGAGACAAAGATAAATCATTTCAGAACTTTTATCACCTTTAATGTGACCTATAAACTGTACAACTCAGGTGAGCAACAAACTGAAATCTTTAAGGTGAAGGGAAGTAAAAATAAAAAACAAAAATAATGCAGTTGCATAAGTGTGCACACCCTTACACTAATACTTTGTTGAATCACCTTTTTATTTTATTACAGCGCTCAGTCTTTTTGGGTATGAGTCTATCAGCATGGCACATCTTGACTTGGCAATATTTGCCCAATCTTCTTTGCAAAAACACTCCAAATCTGTCAGATTGCGAGGACATCTCCTGTGCACAGCCCTCTTCAGATCACCCCACAGATCTGGGCTCTGGCTGGGACATTCCAAAACTTTGATCTTCTTCTGGTGAAGCCATTCCTTTGTTGATTTGGATGTATGCTTTGGGTCGTTGTCATGCTGAAAGATGACATTCCTCTTCATGTTCAGCTTTCTAGCAGAAGCCTGAAGGTTTTGTGCCAATATTGACTGGTATTTGGAACTGTTCATAATTCCCTCTACCTTGACTAAGGCCCCTGTTCCAGCTGAAGAAAAACAGCCCTAAAGCACAATGCTGCCACCACCATGCTTCACAGTGGGCATGGTGTTCTTTTGGTGATGTGCAGTGTTGTTTTTGTGTCAAACATATCTTTTGGAATTATGGCCAAAAAGTTCAACCTTGGTTTCATCAGACCATAACACATTTTCCCACATGCTTTTGGGAGACTTCAGATGTGTGCCACTCTACCCCATAGCCCAGACATATGAAGAATACGGGAGATTGTTGTCACATGTACCACACAGCCAGTACTTGCCAGATATTCCTGCAGCACCTTTAATGTTGCTGTAGGCCTCTTGGCAGCCTCCCTGACCAGCTTTCTTCTCCTCTTTTCATCAATTTTGGAGGGATGTCCAGTTCCTGGTAATGTCACCGTTGTGCCATATTTTCTCCACTTGATGATTACTTTTTTGACTGTGTTCCATGGTATATCTAATGCCTTGGAAATTATTTTGTACCCTTGTCCTGACTGATACAATGAGATCCCTCTGATGCTTTGCTGTAGGACCATGGCTTTTGCTGTAGGATGCGAATAAGAAATTGTCAGGAAAGACCTACTAGAACAGCTGAACTTTATTTTGGGTTAATCAGAGACACTTTAAATGATGACAGATGTGTACTGACTCATATTTATCAAGAGTTTGAATGTGATTGCTTAATTCTGAACACAGCTACATCCCCAGTTATAAGAGGGTGTGCACACTTATGCAACCACATTATTATTATTATTATTTTTTTTTTTTACTTCACCTCCTTAAAAGATTTCAGTTTGTTGTGAAACTGAGTTGTACAGTTTATAGGTTGCATCAAAAGTGGAAAAAATTCCCGAAATTACTTATTTTTGTCTAGTTTCTTTACATCATAGAAACCTGACATTTTAACAGGGGTGTGTAGACTTTTGACATCCACTGTAACTTTTTTTCCCACGAAGAGCTTTATTTTGGTGGTATTTGATCACTTCTGCATTTTTTATTTTTTGCGCTATAAACAAAAAAAGGCCAACAATTTTAAAAAAATATATATTTTTTTTTACTTTCTTCTATAAAACATATCCAATAAAAAAAATTTAAAAAATCAAGTTCCTTCAAAAAAATAAAGGTCATTATGTATTCTGCTACATGTTTTTGGCACAGAAAATCCCAATAAGCGTATATTGATTGATTTACACGAACATTATAGCATCTACAAAATATATATACATGGAATTTTTTTTATACTAGTAATGGTGGCAATCAACAACTTATAGCGGGACTGCGATATTACGGCCGACTATCGGACACTAACTATCACTTTTGACACTTTGCGGGAACCAGTGACAAGTGCTAAAAATATACACTGTCACTGTACTAATGACACTGGCTGGGAAGTGGGTTAAACATCTAGGGCGAACAAAACGGTTAACTGTGTGCCTAGCCAGTGTTTTTGTGTACACAGTGTTGTGCTTTCACTAGGGGATGAGACTGATTAGTGTCTCTGCTTTGCAGAGACATAGGATCATCTTTTCTTTCAGAACTGAGATAAGCCTTGTTTACATATCTCAGTTCTCAGTGTTTTTCTAAGATTCACTGGGTGCTGGAGGACATCGAGTGCCCGGGACCCACAGATAAGCTTCTGCTGTGAATTATCACAGCAGAAGCTGACCACCGCCGGGCGTGATCCTGCGCACAGCTGCCACCCTGTACCAGTAAAAAATATTATAGGGCAGTCAGCAAGTAGTTAAAGATCAGAGTTGCTGGAACTGCTAGGCTCACTGCTCCCATTCCTTCTGCCCTTTCACAGAAGCCTTTGTATTATGTGAACTCATTCACAAAATACAAAGGCTTCTGTGAATGGGCAGCAGAAGGGAGAAACGAACAATTTCACAGCCCGGAATGTATCCCGTGGGAGTAAAACAAACCTGTCCCATAAAGGTAATCGAGATAAGTCCTGAGGGTGATATACACCATATTGGACTTAACTCATATGCCGCGTACACATGAGCAGACTTTCCGGCAGAAAAGGTCTGACGGAACGAATCCGTCAGACATTCCGATTGTGTGTGGGCTTCATCGGACCTTTTCTGTGAAAAAAATCTGATGCACCTTAGAAATAGAACATGTTTCAAATCTTTCCGACGGACTTGATTCTGTATGCTAGTCCGACGGACCGAAAACGACGCAAGGGCAGCTATTGGCTACTGGCTATTGAACCCCCCTTTCTAGTCCGGTCGTACGTCATCACGTTCAAAACGATCGGACTTTGGTGGGATCGTGTCCGTTTCGTCGGAACTCCGTCGGACCTCCGTTGAAAAGTCCTTCGGAGTTCAGTCCGAGGAGAAGTCCACTCGTGTGTACGCGGCATTGGGGTGCCTGGCACTTTTTGCAAATCTCTTCCACTTTTTGCAACATTGCCTATTACTTTACTCAAACAGCAAGCTTAGTAAAGCTCATAAAACAATGAATACGCATTTTTCAGCATTCACAAAAGATAGATGCATCAACAGATGAAGCCTGACCTTACCAGCAGGTACAACTTTGACTTCCAGTATCAATAAAATCAGGTCATTACACAAGAGGGGGGACAGCTTTATGTTTTACATGGAGATTCATGAAAGTTCGAAAGCAACAGGGCACTTTTTTTTTTTTTTAACCACAAACCTTTTATAAAATGTGAAGTATTCACCGTTCTTTTAGAACTCTCCCGTATTATCAAAATATTTTACAAGATCCAGTTCTCAGTTATAAAAGGAACGGCTCTGTCACATAAAAAAATGTTGTTCTTTTTTTTTATTGTACAACTTTTATTCTATGTTCCATTGGGGATAATCACTGGAAATGCCGATTCAGGTCAAAATAAATTCAGCGGAGAGCTGGTGAGTCAGACTGTTCATGTACAGGCATGATCAACTTAACCGGGTAAAATGGTTTTATCACTTCAAATCACCCCTAGTGGATCTTTCTCTGTGAATTAATTGCTTAAATTTAAGCATGATTTATAATTTATGTCTGAAAATTTTACCGCAAGAAAATGTACATAAAAAAAAAGGAATTGAACAGTTGAAACCAGCGCACTTCAAAACTACTCCCTCAAGCTCCGGCTTTTACCATTTGTTATGTGGCCAATCACAGTGAATTTATTTCTTACTGAAATTGAGATTTAGTGAGCAGAGGATTTTATTTAACTTTTTTTTTTTTTTTTAATATATATATAGTATCTCACAAAAGTGAGTACACCCCCCACATTTTTGTAAATATTTTATTCTATCTTTTCATGTGACAACACAACACTTGTATAACAGTGTAAATTTGCTGTCCCCTCAAAATAACTCAACACACAGCCAATAATGTCTAAACCACTGGCAACAAAAGTGAGTACTCCCCTAAGTGAAAATGTCCAAATTGGGCCCCGGTGTCATGTTACTCATTAGTGTTACAAGGTCTCAGGTGTGAATGGGGAGCAGGTGTGTTAAATTTGGTGTTATCGCTCTCACTCTCTCATACTGGTCACTGGAAGTTCAACATGGCACCTCATGATAACGAACTCTCTGAGGATCTGAAAAAAAAAAAAAACTGTTGCTCTACATAAAGATGGCCTAGGCTATAAGAACATTGCCAAGACCATACAGTGGTTTAAAAGGACAGATTCCACCCAGAACAGGCCTCGCCATGGTCGACCAAAGAAGTTAAGTGCTCATGCTCAGCGTCATATCCAGGGGTTGTCTTTGGGAAATAGACGTATGAGTGCTGCCAGCATTGCTGCAGAGGTTGAAGGGGCGGGGGGTCAGCCTGTCAGTGCTCGGACCATACGCCGCACACTGCATCAAATTAGGCTGCATAGCTTTTGTCACAGAAGGAAGCCTCTTCTAAAGATGATGCACAAGAAAGCCTGCAGTTTGCTGAAGACAAGCAGACTAAGGATATGGATTACTGGAACCATGTCCTGTGGTCTGATGAGACCAAGATAAACTTATTTGGTTCAGATGGTGTCAAGCGTGTGTGACGGCAACCAGGTGAGGAGTACAAAGACAAGTGTGTCTTGCCTACAGTCAAGCATGGTGGTGGGAGTGTCATGGTCCGGGGCTTACATTCTGAAGCAGAGCACGATCCCCTCCTTTTGGAGCCCAGGTGGCAGGGCAGTATTCCAACATGATAGCGACCCCAAACACACCTCCAAGATGACCACTGCCTTGCTTTAGAAGCTGAAGGTAAAGGTGATGGACTTCTCTTTATTTCTTCAGTGTTGTTACATGAAAAGATATAGTAAAATATTTACAGAAATGTGAGGGGTGTACTCATTTTTGTAAGATACTGTATATATTTAGATATATATATATTTTAGGCCCTGTTCACATTATCACATAGCAGGAACAAGCGTCCCTGCTGCAGGACTTGCCTGATTTTTACATAATTCTGTGTGTCGCATAGGGCAGCCTATTCACTTGAACATTTGGACCCAACATTTTCATGGAGTAAGAAGCTATATGAATTTTGACTGGATTGGACAATTGGCTTATTGATTTTACTTGCTTTCTACAATTGCTCTTTAACATTTGTACATCAGACTTTCTAAAATATACACAGCCGACCTTCTTTAAGGAAAACAAGAGGGCGCTACTCAAATACAGTGTGTAGGATCAATTTATTAATAAAAAGCATGTAACAGAATGAAAAAGTGCATGTCATAAGCGCTGTTGCCATCATCCAGAAGCCCAGATGATAGGCAGAAAAAAACGCCAAAAAAAAAAGGATATACAAATTCTGGAGCCAATCTGACAGCATGGGAACTTGTCCAATGATGTCACATGGCGGGAGGTATGAAGGGGACGTGGCTACGCATTTCAAGGCGGTAAAGTCTCTTCTTGAGGCTCAACTACAAGAACAGTCATATTCAGTAAAGAAGTATAAAGAGCACCTGTCATTTGGACAGGGCGGGAACCACAGCAGCCAAACAGTCACAGGCCTGGTTCACACTAGTGCGATTTTACATGTGACTTGAGTCGCACAGACTCCCATGGCAGTGGAAATCATTTTGCTTTCAATGGTGTCCATTCACATTCTCAGCACAATGTGGTTTTGGAAAAGGCTCCTGTACTACTTTGGTACGATTCCAGCGTGATTCTGGCCCCATAGAATATGCAAACCACAACCAAGTAGCATTCATAATCGCACTTAAAGTCAGGTCACAGCAGTGTGAACCTAACGTTAGTCTTCTGGAGCAAGTTTCAATCTAGTAAAGTCATTTGAAGAGATTTACTAATACCGGAGGGTGCAAAATCTGGTGCAGCTCCTCATAGAAACCAATCAGCTTCCGGGTTTTATTGTCAAAGAACAAGCTGAAGTTAGAAGCGAATTGGCTACCATGCACAGCTGCACCAGATTATGAAAGCTCCAGGTTTAGTAAATCTCTTCCACTGTGATTGGTTGCTGCAGGGTAATACCCTTAATGCAATATATAAAAAAAAAAATACAAAAAAAAAAAACCAGAGGGTTGTTGATTAATATTTTTATAGTAAAAACCCCAAGGTAAAAATCAGCGTCAACTTACTGCTTATCAGATCAGGAATCAATGTTGCAAAACAAAAAGTAAGCTCATGTTGATTACTTATAGCTGCGTGATTAACTAGATGTACACATGTAGCAAGCTGTACTGCACCTGGCGACATTTGCCCTCAGGATAAATATAATAACCTCTACCGCCAATGCTAATCACACAGGAGACTGTCTTGTCTAGTGCCACAACTGAATGTGTGTTTATCCATGCAAAATATATGCATCATAGAACAACATCGCCATAAGAAGTCAAGTGCGAGTACATGATTATAAATTTCAGTGGAGCATCGCTAACGATATGAACTAAAAAAAAAAATACACTGCATAAACAAACTTTCATGATGTATGTATTTCAGTGATTAAAGTTTAAATCATTTATCTTCTCGGTAAACCAGTCTTGCCCAAAACCCTGCAGACAACTAGGCTCACTTAGTAGGAATGTGTAAAGGACATGTGACCATCATAGCTAATGAGTTATAGAAAAAAAAACGTGAAAAATATGAAAATTTAGGAGGAAGATCTCCATAAGAGACCCTCATTTGGTAGACCATATAGGTCTGGTACCTCATCCTGATCAATAGTATATAAAATAATGGACCCTAACAAACTAAATATAAGGGCTATAATAGTACCCACTTTTTGTAAAAAAGTATCAAAAAGTATTTATTATATGATAAAAATTGCACATGTATACATATCTATAAAAACACAAAGAAGCTGCACATAAAACATAACCAAAACCATCTAGTACTCCTTGAATACAGGTTCTTGGTGGCTCCCTTATGGTAGAGCACAGTGGGTTGCTGTAATTTCGACGCAGTTTGCGTTTCGCAGGAAGTAACCAGTTTTTTTAGGAAAAGTTTCGGCAAGAACACGCACGGGACTTCAAAATAGAAAAACATTGAATGGTCCTCCTACAAATGGTCATTGCCACCCATTAAATGCTACAGGATGGTCTTCCTCATTTTCCAAGATAGTCGTTAGTTCCAATGTAATTAGAACTAGGTATCCATAGTCAAATTGTATAGTGTGCACCTAGTTATATACAAGGTTTTAGGTAAGTAAAGAGGTTCCCATCATGTCGTTCAGCGTGGAGTGTGATAGGCCAGTCAAGTTCCTCCAACTCTTTTGTTTAATACTTTTTTGTTTAACCAGCTAAAGGGGTTGTAAAGGTAAAAGTTTTTTCACCTTAATGCAATCTATGCATTAAGGTGAAAAAACATCCGACAATACCGCCACCCCCAGCCCCCCGTTTTACTTACCTGACCCCTCGAAAGTCTTGCGCTCGCCCCCGATATCCTCTTCGCCGCTCAGTCTGGTCGTTGATTGGCTAGAGTGGATGGATTGAAAGCAGCGCAGCCATTGGCTTGCGCTGCTGTCAAATCACATCTAATGATGCGGCATGTCGGGGGGCGGGGCAGAGTGATACAGTGAGCGGCTATGGCCACCGGCTGTATCACGGGAGTGCACACGCAAGCACTCGACACCATGCGAGGGAGCTTGCATGAAGGTGTTGAGTCCTTGCGGGGGGGAGCCGAGACAGATGGCGAGGGACCTTAGAAGACCAGGTTCGGGGCCACTCTGTGCAAAACGAGCTGCACAGTGGAGGTTAGTATAACATGTTTGTTATTTAAAAAAAAAAATAATAATAACTTTAGTGATCCTTTAAAATAGCGCTGTGCTAAATAGCAAAAAAAGGTCTTGGTCATGAAGGGTAAAATCTTCCACCCAAAAATGGAACTTCCGCTTTTCCGGTTCCTCCCCTCCTCCGGTGTCACAATTGACATATTTCTGGGGGGAGCAGATACCTGTCTAATACCGGTATTTTGCTTCCACTTCCGGGCAAAGATACCCGAGCCACCCGCGGCTATCTACGCCACTTCCAACGCCTTCTCCGTCCCCCCCCCCCGCTGTCTTCTGGGAGACACACAGGTCCCAGAAGACAGCAGGGACTGGTGGGATAACGCAGCGCGAGTCACGCATGAGCAGTAGGGAACCAGGAAGTAAAGCCGCAAGGCTTCACTTCCTGTTTCCCTCACTGAAGATGGCGGCGGCAGCACCCGAGAGCCGAGGGAGAGATCGGCTTCGGGTGCAGACATCGCGGGCGCCCTGGAAGGTGAGTGTGTCCTTATTTTAAAAGTCAGCAACTGCAGTATTTGTAGCTGCTGATTTAAAAAAAAAAAAACTAAACTAAAAACTCAACAAAAAAAAAAAAAGGTGTTCTACTTTAATGCTCCACTAACTGCTATATGCTTTTGAACAGGTTATTTAACTTCAATGCCACCTCTCTATGGGAACTCTTCCTCGGTATACAAGACTGGAGAACAAACCCAATTGGTTCCAATACAGATAGTACATTATGATGAATCCGCACTCACCAGACAGTACTGAGCACACAGCAATTATAAGACAGGAGAAACACAGCAAATTATTTACTGATTTTCATTTTAGCCTATGAGATAAGACATACAAACTGTTGCCTTATGCTGCAACCCTAAATTAGGTAAGACAAGTGTTAATTTTTTATGAACTCCAGATGAACGGTATTCTTTTAGAGCGAAATGTAAGATGAAATCCAAGGTTTTCTCTTCTCCCCTCTTCCCATATTCCAGTGCACAGTATGTAGAAGTACTGCCTGCGCACAAGTCCCATGGGTTGTAAAAACGAGGCCACTCTTGTTCTGTGTGGTTCCTGACAATTAATTCATTTTTTAAGAATCCCCTACGGACTTTCCACATGTTCGAATTTGTATTAAATACATTTATTAGCATAGATTTAGGTCATTAATCTACATACCTCTGGGCCAATTGTTTCAAAGCCGTGTGCTCTGCTTTGTTGTGAGATATCAAAATTAACAATCACACTAATAATAAAATCAATACATTAGAGGCTCTTAACCTGTAGGTAACCAGCGCCAACCACTGCTGATGAGGATGGAAAACCACCAGTATTAAAATGTATTCTACTAATTAAAGTAGTTCTAAAGCCTCAAGGTTTGTTTTTTTTTTACCTTAAAGCGGACCTTCTGTTATTTTTTCATCTTTCCATCTATGAAATTTTCTGCCCTTGTTGTTTTAACTTTGGATAGTAAAACTTTTTTTTTTTCTGCCAGTAAATACCTTATACAGCCCACTTCCTGTTTCTTGTCTGGTAAAAATCCTAGGCTTATGACATCATGCACAGCTCTGTCCCTCACTCTCGTGAGAGTTTTCCAGGAAGGGAGGGGGGATGAGTCATAAGAGGGCTAATCAGAGCTGCAGAGCTGGAGGGGGCTGGATGAGGGCAGAGATAACAGGAGACTGCAGAGGTCCATTTGTGTTCATCCACAGAGGAGAATTGTGCAGGCAAGCAGAGGTGTGAGTGTGTCTGTCTGTCTGTCTGTATACTGTATGTGTGTGTGTGTGTGTGTCTATATATATACAGTATCTCACAAAAGTGAGTACACCCCTCACATTTTTATGAATATTTTATTATATCTTTTCATGTGACAACACCGAAGAAATTACACTTTGCTACAATGTAAAGTAGAGCTGTCCCCTCAAAATAACTCAACACACAGCCATTAATGTCTAAACCGCTGGCAAAAAAAGTGAGTACAACCCTAAGTGAAAATGTCTAAATTGGGCCCAAAGTGTCAATATTTTGTGTGGCCACCATTATTTTCCAGCACTGCCTTAACCCTCTTAGGCATGGAGTTCACCAGAGCTTCACAGGTTGTCATTGTCAGAGTCCTCTTCCACTCCTCCATGACGACATCACGGAGCTGGTGGAGGTTAGAGACCTTGCACTCCTCCACCTCCCGTTTAAGGATGCCCCACATATGCTCAATAGGGCATATTTAAGATACAAATACAGAGAGCTAAGGTTGCTGCACACCCCAAATAATATGATATGGGAAGGTTCCCCCAAAGGGGGCTTTTTAGCAGCAAAGTATCTAAATATCGAAGAATTCAAAAAGTTATTGGATTTAGTAAAAAATTTGTATTCAATAACATATAATAACATGAAGGTTAAAATATGAGCTCGGCATAGGGGTATACCCATAAGGTGCAAATGTTAAAACATGAAATGTACATGTGATTATACAGCAAACGTGTCAATTGAGACAAATGCCGAAGCCTTTCAATCCAATTCATTAGGGTCTTCTTCAGAGGATAAATTTGCTATATGCATGCGGAGGGACCTCCCAACCGAGATTCCCAAAGAGGACTATTAGACAGTTCTGCATGCTGGCAGACCAGAGGGCACTTCAGGGCGGAGACGGATCCCACTCCATGCGACTCACAAGGAGTCACAGGCCAAGGCCCGCAAGGCCTGCCCTGCAGAGAGGGGTCAGCACCTTGTACTGAAGAAATGCCACAGGTACCCCAAAAGTAAAAAAGCTGTAAAAGCCTCTTGAAGGATATTAAAGGATTGGTGAGTTGCCTCAGAGAGGAAATGGCATATGTCCGACTGTCCAAAAAGCAGAATGTAGGGAGGTCACCCGCTCAATTGGTTTTAATTCTGGAGACATGCTTGGTCAGTCCATCACCTTTACCCGCAGCTTCTTTAGCAAGGCAATGGTTGTCTTGGATGTGTGTTTGGGGTCGTTATCAAGTTGGAATACTGCCCTGCGGCCCAGTCACCGAAGGGAGGGGACCATTCTCTGCATCAGAATGTCACAGTACATGTTGGCATTCATGGTTCCTTCAATGATCTGTAGCCTCCCAGTGCCGGCAGCACTCATGCAGCCCCAGACCATGAAACTCCCACCACCATGCTTGACTGTAGGCAAGACACACTTGTCTTTGTACTCCTCACCTGGTTGCTGCCACACACACTTGACACCATCTGAACCAAATAAGTTTATCTTGGTCTCATCAGACCACAGGACATGGTTCCAGTAATCCATGCCCTTAGTCTGCTTGTCTTCAGCAAACTGTTTGCAGGCTTTCTTGTGCATCATCTTTAGAAGAGACTTCCCTCTGGGATGACAGCCATGCAGACCAATTTGATGCAGTGTGCAGCGTATGCTCTGAGCACTGACAGGCTGAACCCCCCACCCTTCAACCTCTGCAGCAATGCTGGCAGCCCTCATACGTCTATTTCCCAAAGACAATCTCTGAATATGACACTGAGCACGTGCACTCAACTTCTTTAGTCGAGCATGGCGAGGCCTGTTTTGAGTGGAACCTGTCCTATTAAACTGCTGTATGGTCACCTGAGGCCTTGTAACACTGAGACACTGACACCGGGGAGGGAAAATGGCCGATTGGGCCCAATTTGAACATTTTCACTTAGGGATCTACTCACTTTGTTGCCAGCGGTTTAGACATTAATGGCTGTGTGTTGAGTTATTTTGAGGGTACTCTAGGGTGTTCCCATAGACACGCTCCTAAACCTTGTGGACGGCCTTCCCAGAAGAGTTGAAGCTGTTATAGCTGCAAATGGTGGACCAGCTCAATAATGTACCCTACGGACTAAGACTGGGATGCCATTTAAAGGTAATGTGCGTGTAAAGGCAGACGTCCCAAGACTTTTGACAATTTAGTGTATATGTAAACCCTCCACCATTTTTGAAGAACATCCAATCATGATGGACCACAAGTTAACCAGTGTAAATTTTAGGGGACAGAAGAGATTGCTTACCACAAACCAATGTTTTACAGGGGAAATGGAAGGCAAGCCAATTATATTTACAAATAAAAAACTTCTCTGATGCAAACAGAATAATTCTTTCAGTGTCCTTCTAATGATACCTTCCTGCCAATGATACCAACAATGTGGCACTATTCCTCCCAATGATACCAACAATGTGGCACTATTCCTCCCAATGATACCAACAATGTGGCACTATTCCTCCTAATGATACCAACAATGGGGCACTATTTCTCCAAGCGATACCAACAATGGGGCACTATTTCTACAATTGACACCAACAATGGGGCACTATTCCTCCCAATGATACCAACAATGGGGCACTATTCCTCCCAATGATACTAACATTGGGGCACTAATCCTGCATCTAATACTAAATATGGTGATGTTTAATTCCACTGGTGCCAGGAACATTTCCACTCCCTCTGGCCATGGTCCAGCCCTCCTGAAGTCTGAAGGACACTAAACTGGCCCTTTGTTTGGAAAGTCTGGAGACCCCTGGTTTAGCAATAGAATACAGACAAATAAACCCGATCATCTGCTCCTCCCCGCAGCTAGACCGGTCCTCACAGCTTCTACACTCCATTCTAGAGTTCTGAAGACATCAAGACAAGAGCATGGTCTTTAGCCCTGCTCTGGATGTGAGGACTCTGAAGGACAGTCCACTGCTGGTTCATGGGGGAATGCCATCTGCTGGGGGGAGGTCAATCTTTTTCTCATTTCCCCTGGAAAAAAAATTAGCTATAGTCCTTGTAGTGCTGGCAAATCAAAATGAATTAAAGAAGAGCCTATAGCATGTGAGTAACTACTGGGTGGAGGGAGCAGAGTGATGGATTTCCTCTCACTTCCTATGGGACAGGAAGTGAATGAAAATCTAACCATTTGGGACACAGATGGGAAAAAAACTGACAACCTTCTCTTACTCTATCCAAGATGGAAAAAAAACAAAAAATGTTTTTCCTCTAGTTCTACTTGAATTTACATGTGAATTTTAACAATATGGCCACAGATCTGAGCAAGGCATAGCAGTAACACAGTTT
>JBBGZY010000619.1:240000-252500 GCA_037952925.1 Lithobates clamitans | reverse complement strand
TAAACACAACACTGGTTAGGCACACGTTTAACCCTTTAAACGCCTAGATGTTTAACCCCTTCCCAGCCAGTGTCACTAGTACAGTGCATATTTTTAGCAATGATCACTGTATTAGTGTCACTGGTCCCTGCAAAGTGTCGGATTGTCCCCCGCAGTTTTGCTGTCCTGCTGATCATCGTCATTACTAGTAAAAATTTCCACTTTTTTTTTTTTTTTTTTTTATAGAATGGCTGCTTACTGACTCCCTCTGATCCCCTATTATGGGAGATCATGCATGCTTTCGGCTATATACCCAGCCAGGGCCTTTGGTGAACCCAGGGAAAATCGCACTTCAAGAACTTCCAAAGGCCCTGGCTGGGTATATAGCCGAAAGCATGCATGATCTCCTGTAATAGGAGATCATAGGGAGTCGGTAAGCGGCCATTCTATAGGAGGTGGTAGTCGCTTTTCTGAACATTACTCATGTCTTGTGCACTTTCATTTATTATCATTGTGGGATCACCTTGGATATAACTTTACAATTTTTATTTAGTGCAACTTATTTTTGAATATTCAATCAATATATGCTTTCTGGGATTTTTTTTTTTTTTTTAACAAAAATATGTAGAATACATGTTGGCCTAAATTTATGAAGACATTTTGATTTTTAGAAAATTACATTTTAAAAAATTGTCAATCTTTTTTTGTGTATAGCGCAAAAAAATCAAAAACTGCAAAGGTGATTAAATAGCACCAAAAGAAAGCTCTATTTGTCGAGAAAAAAATTAAATTTTATTAGGGTACAACATCGCGCGACCACGCAATTATCAGTTAAAGTCGCATCGCAAAAAAATGGGCAGGTCGTGAAGGGGGTAAACTAGTGGTTAATAAATGAAATCTCTACTCATCTGAGTTTTATTTTAATAGTTTTGAATACTATTCGTGAATAAAATCGGATGTGCGGCGTTCACTATAGTGCTCTGCTTTTGCAGAATATAGTTGAGTATTTTTGTGTTTGTCATGTAATGTGTTCTCACTCACCGGCCCCCATTGAACTCTGCAGAGTAACCTCCTCTGTGTGTTACAGCGGTGTGCTTTGAACAGTCTGTGACTATGATATGAATGCTGTATGTAAACAATGGGCTACAGAACCCTCCAGCGCCTAACGCATCATTGCAATATGTGTGGAGCTTTTCTCTTTTCCCTGTTTGTCAAATGTACTTACTGCAACCGTCCATCTATTCCAGTGTCCTTGTACTGAGAGTGAACATTTTAAAGTGGTAGTAAACTCCTGCATTTGATTTTCACCTACAAGTAAGCGTATAATAAAGCTTACCCATAGATAATGACTATCTCCTAAACGTGCACCGTTTTAGGTGATATTCTAGCGAGCAGCAGCCGGTGATGTCACCGGCGAATAGGCTCTGAAGAAACGGCATACCCAATTTGTTTTCTTCAGGGCTCTGTGCCACGGCCGAGACTCACGCACGCATGCGCAGAAGTGACATCTTCGCGGCTTGGCCAATCAAACGGCCGCTGCCCACGAACCCGGAAGGAAGATTAGGTGAAGATAGAAGCCTCTGCAGCGATGACAGTGTGCCGCTGGAGGGCCTAGTTTTAAGCTACTGTAAGTATTTGGCCCCTTTGCAAAACATGACTTAGTACTTGGTGGCAAAACCCTTGTTGGCGATCGGAGGTCAGACGTTTCTTGTAGTTGGCCACCAGGTTTGCACACGTCTCAGGAGGGATTTTGTCCCCCTCCTCTTTGCAGATCCTCTCCAAGTCATTAATGTTTCGAGGTTGACGTTTGGTAACTTGATCCTTCAGCTTCATTAACATATTTTCTATGGGAATAAGGTCTGGAGACTGGCTAGGCCACTCCAGGAACTCAATGTGCTGCTTCTTGAGCCACAACTTTGTTGCCTTGGCCATGTGTTTTGGATAATTGTCATGCTGGAATACCCATCCACGACCCATTTTCAATGCCCTGGCTGAGGGAAGGAGGTTCTCGTCCAAGATTTGATGGTACATGGCCCCGTTCATTGTCTTTTTGATGCCGTGAATTTGTCCTGTTCCTTAGCAGAAAAACACCCCCAAAGCAAAAGGTTTCCACCTCCACGTTTGACAGTGGGGGTGGTGTTCTTGGGGTCATAGGCAGCATTCCTCCTCCTCGAAACAGGGCAAGTTGAGTTGATGCCAAAGAGCTTTATTTTGGTCTCATCTGACCACTAAACTTTCACCCAGTTCTCCTCTGAATCATTCAGATGTTCATTAGCAAACCTTAGACGGGCCTGTTCATGTGCTTTCTTGAGCAGGGGGACCTTGCGGGTGCTGCAGAATTTCAGTCCTTCATGGTGCAGTGCGTTATCGATTTGTTTTCTTAGTGACCATGGTCCCAGCTGCCTTGAGATTGACAAGATTCTGCTGTGTAGTTCAGGGCTGATTCCTCACTGTTATCATGATCATTGAAACTCCATGAGGTGAGATCCTGCATCGAGCCTCGGACCGAGGGAGTTTACAGTTATTTTGTATTAATTCCATTTGCAAATAATCACACCAACTGTTGTCACCCTCTCGCCAAGCTGCTTGGCGATGGTCTTTTAGCCCATTCCAACCTTGTGTAGGTCTAAAATCTTGGACAGCTCTTTGGTCTTGGCCATGGTGGAGAGATTAGAATCTGATTGCTTCTGTGGACAGGTGTCTATTTTTTTTTAATTTTTTTTTTTTTTTTTTATACAGGTAACAATCTCAACTCGTTACCTGTATAGAAGACACCTGGGAGACAGAAATTTTGCTGATTGATAGGGGATCAAATACTTATTTCACTCTTTAAAATGCAAATTAATTTTATAACTTTTTTGAAATGCGTTTTTCTGGTTATTTTTGCTGTTCTTTCTCTCACTGTTAAACTTGCCTTTAAAATTTTATAATTAAAAAAAAAAGGTAAAACCGTGTAAAAAAAAAAAAAAAATTTAAAAAAGAATATATTATTTTAAGAAAAAAAAAAAAAAACCCACCCCCATGCTTGCGTACAAAGGCGGACACAAGCGCCGGTCATGCACGAATAGGTCAACAGCGATCGCACTACACATGTGAGGTATTGACACAAACATCAGAGCGGGAGTAATAATTCTAGCACCAGACCTTCCCTGTAACTCTAAACCTGGTAACTTGTAAAGGCTTTTGAATCTATGCCGATGTAGTCTGTCACCATTCCACGAGTGTGCGCAGTTTTAAAAAGTGACATGTTAGGTATTTACTCAACTTAACACCATGTTTTATATTTTACAAAAGCAGTTCACAGCTGTTAAAAGGCCCCACCTTCCATCTTGTCCCTCAGTATTGATTGTGTTTCTCCCACAACGAAACGTGTTTTTTTTTTTTTTTTTTCTCTGACTAGAAGACTAAGTGTTGGATGGTACCCCTGTGAGCCCGGTTTAGGAACGCCGGTGAGGGCTGCACTAACCTGCCGCCTTGGAGCTTCTCATAGGTTGCCGAATGGTGTCATGCAGGCTGTCCAGGTGTAGATAAGATCCCACGTCGCTCAGCGGCTCGGCTTTCCTCCTGTCTTCCCCTGGTGTGCAGTGGGCACCATTTTGCTGGGGTTCAGAGGATGTAAGACACCAAGGGGAGGACCTAGCAAGCTCCAAACCTCAGTCTAAAACCAGAACTTCTGGTCAGGACAGGAAAGGAGCGGAGTGCGCCCAACGCGACCCAGGAAATGGGGATGAAGCGTGGAGGAGACGCCGGACTTGCGTGGCTGCGGAGGTTGAAAGACTTCTGTTCTTACCATGACTCAGCGAGCTGCAAGGAGCGAAAGTCTGCCTAATCCCACCTCATGGAGAAGGAGGATGGAAAGGCAGCACAGGTGGCTGCAGGCAAGAGCAAGCCGGGACCCAGTAAGTCCTTTTTCTTACCTACTATGGCGAATGACACCAGGCTAGCCTATAGTTGTTCCGGGGAAAAGCCCCCATGCTCTCACCTTTTTGGGGAAGGCGCCTCCAGCCATGTTAAGTGGGGGCAGGAATAGTGACCTGTGATTTGTTTTTTCTTCTTTTGCAGATTCCCCAAGCGGCGCTCAGGAGGTCACTGATAAACCCCCCTCTACATCCGCTAGCACTGGTTCCACTAAGTGCGGTAATTGTGGGGAAAGATCATCTAAATTCCAAACAAAGCCATTTTGCTATTGATGTATTAGCAAATTGGCAGGGAAAAAGGCCTCAGGCTTAGTGAAAGTTTTTCTTAAACCTGTTTAGGAAGAAATGTTGGCCACTAATAAATCTTTCCGCACCTCTGCAGCCGCACCCCAGGTAATAAACTTAGAGGAACTCGCCCCTAAAGAGGGCCCCTTCTCTCAGGAGAGTTTACTTTCCAGACCAGGACCAAGTGTCTTTCTGACACTCTCTCAGGCACTTCCCCCCCGCTCAGGCCAAGGAAGAGGAACAGGTCGAAAGCCAGGAAAAATCTGAGCCCAGTTCAAAGGAAGAGGCTGATCTAGGTCCGGATATTGATACAGAAGATGTCAGGGTAAACAGACCCCTTTGCCTTGGACGACTTTAAGCTATTTATGCCACTGAAAAAAAACAGCTAAAGGAACCTCTGCACAGGATAAGATGTACAGGGGGTTGGTTAAAAACCAATCAAGGGTTTTTCCTCTACACCGGTCCTTTTAAGGATTTAGTTCTTCAAGAATGGAAGTCCCCGCCAAAATGGGGAAAAAAAAATTGGCGTGGGGTTCCCCCCTCAGACAATACCAGGTCCTTCAGTCTGGTATGGCTTTTAAGGGGAACCGCCCTTCGCCGAAAAAACAGTGTTGGGGTCCCCCCAAAATCCATGTCAAACCCTTATCCGAGCACGCAGCCCAGCCGGTCAGGAAAGGGGGTGGGGACGAGCGAGCGCCCCCCCTGAACCGTACCAGGCCGCATGCCCTCAACATGGGGGTAGGTGCTTCGGGGCAGGGGGGTGCTGCGCCCCTCACTCCAAAGTACCTTGTCCCCATGTTGATGAGGACAATGTCCTCTTCCCGACAACCCTGGCCGTTGGTTGTCGGGGGTCTGTGGGCTCGGGCTTATCGGAATCTGGGAGCCCCCTTTAATAAGGGGGGCCCCCAGATCCCGGCCCCCCACCCTATGAGTATGGGGTACATCGTACCCCTACTGATTCACCTGGTAAAAGTGTCAAAAATAAAACGCACTACACAGGTTTTTAAAGTAATTTATTAGGCAGCTCCGGGGATCACTTTCGATTTTGGGGGTCTCTTCCTTCTTCTCCGTGCTCTCCGGTTCTTTTCCCGCTCTCCGGTGCCTTCTGCCAGGCTCCTCTGCTATCTTCTGCTCTTTTACTAGCGCTGGCCCGGTCTTCTCCGTCGTCTTCTTCCCTCCGGTCTTCTTCCAATGTTGACACGACGCTCTCTTCCACTGTAATGCCGTGTGCGCGTTGCGCAACGACTTATATAGGCATGGGGCGTGGTCACCGGGTGATGTCATCTGGTGACCCCGCCCCTTATGACGTCTCCGCCCAGGGCATGATGGGGCGGTGACGTCGTAAGGGGTGGGGTCACCAGATAACATCACCCGGTGACCATGCCTATATAAGTCGTTGCACACGGCATTACAGCGGGAGAGAGCGTCATGTCAACATCGGAAGAAGATAGAAGGGAAGAAGACGACGGAGAAGACCGGGCCAACGCTGACAAAAGAGCAGAAGATAGCGGAGGAGCCCGGCAGAAGGCACCGGAGAGCGGGAGAAGAACCGGAGAAGAAGGAAGAGACCCCCGGAGCTGCCTAATTACAACCTGTGTAGTGTGTTTTTATTTTTGACACTTTTTTTTCCAGATGAATGGGTAGGGGTACGATGTACCCCATACTCATTCGCATAGGGTGGGGGGCCGGGATCTGGGGGCCCTCCTTATTAAAGGGGGCTTCCAGATTCCGATAAGCCCCCTGCCCGCAGACCCCGACAACCAACGGCTAGGGTTGTCGGGAAGAGGCCCTTGTCCTCATCAACATGGGGACAAGGTGCTTTGGAGTGGGGGGCGCAGCGCCCCCCGCCCAGAAGCACCTACACCCATGTTGAGGGCATGTAGCCTGGTATGGTTCAGGAGGGGAGGGGCGCTCACCCGTCCGCACCCCCTTTCCTGCCCGGCCAGGCTGCGTGCTGGGATAAGGGTTAGGTATGGATTTTGGGGGGGCCCCACGCCATTTTTTTCGGCGAAGGTGGGTTCCCCTTAAAATCCATACCAGACCGAAGGGCCTGGTATTGTCTGAGGGGGGAACCCCACGCCAATTTTTTTTTTTTTTTCATTTTGGTGGCGGTTCTTCTTCATCCTCAGCACAGAAGATGCACCGCAAGTCGGATCATGATGATCCGACTTCTGATGCGACTTCTATTCAAATTAATGGGCTCCCATAGGGAACCATTGATTTTGAATAGAGGCAGAGAAACGTGGCTAAAAGCTAGCGCCGCTAAACCTGCATTAACGGCAATGCACAACGCTGTTAAAATCGCGGTTTTTAAAGCAGCGTTTTCCTGCCAGCAATCCGACGTTCAGAACAACCGTTTATGAGCTCCAGTGTGCATTAAGCCTTAGAAGAAATTTTCATTTACATTTTTGACCTTTTAAAATGAACCTTCCTCTTAGCAATTACTACAACTAGAAGAGTGAGGGATTTGCATGGTCTATCCATTAAAGAACCCTTTTTATTGATCCCACCAGATAGGATCATCCTCAGGCCAGATCCTTTGTATCTGCTCAGTGTGTCTTCAGCGTTCCATAAGACACAGGTAATAACCATACCATCGTTTTGCGAAAATCTTAAGAATGAGGGGGAAAAGAGATTTCATTGCTTAGATGTAAGGGTTAAAGATTTTAGGAGATCCAATCGCCTCCTGAACTTATTTTCTGGACCAAGGAAGGGACTTCAGACTTCAAAACCCTCGGTCTCTAGATGGATAAGGCAAGCCATCACTGTAGCATACGAAAGCTCAGATATCCCTGCACCAGCAAAGTTGAAAGCACACTCAACGACAGACCTGGTAACCTCCTGGGTTGAAAAAGCAGGAGCCTCCTGGGAACAAATTTATAACGCAGCCACCTGGTCCAGCCAAGACACCTTCCTGAAGCACTACCGAGTGGAGGTCCTATTGCAGCAAGACCTAGCCTTTGGTCGAAAAGTGCTACAGGCAGTGGCCCCACACCAAGGTAGGCCTGCGGATTACTTGATTATGCTCTCGGGTGTTGCCGTCCTGGAAGGTGAGATGAGAAAACCAGTGGTTAGACTTACCGGTAACTGTGTTCTACGAACCTTCCAGGACAGCGGGCCTGCTTCCCGCCCTGTTATGGGTAGAGGAAAGAAGGTATACAATAGGTGGTAAGTGCCTAAGTGTCTAAAGACCCCTTGTGAATCAGTTGGGAGAGTTACTTTACAATTGAGGGAGAAGGGGGAAGGTGGGGCCTTTTAACAGCTGTGAACTGATTGTGTTTCCTGTAGGGAGGAGCCTATCGTCTCTCATGTTGCCTTCCTGGAAGGTTTGTAGAAACACTGTTACCGGTAAGTCTAGCCGTCAATTTTTTACTTGCAAACAAAGTGTCAAAAAAAGGCCTGGTCATCAGGTGGTTAAAGGCTAAGTTCCTCTTTGTTAAAAAAAATTATATAGGTTTTTTTTTCTCAGAACACTGCAAAGCATTGCACCCACAATTAGGCTGGGTTCACACCAACTTGGTGTGGGAAACGCCTTGATCTGTGTGCGTTTCCTGCACTGCGTTCAAATGGCAATACCCTTGGGATCCACAGTGGGTGTCAGTGCAATTTTAACGACACCTCAAATGCAGAGCGTTTGTCGGCCCCAGATCGCGTGGTACAAAAGGACCATGCGATTCGGTTACAGTACGGTTCTAGAATTGCTGCATCCAAGTCTTTGGTGCAATGCGATTTGAGTCCGTCCGTAGAAAATAAATGGGCTCAACTCACACCACACTGAAACATATGTGAATTGAACAGGAATGTGGTGCGGTTCATAGTGTGAACCAAACCTTAGTGGATCACAAATGCAATGTCAGGCCCCCGCAGTTCTCTGCCCTAAATACGAGTATAACTTGTTGCTATGGGTGAACCTGTCCTTTAAACCTCACACTTCGGTTATAAGCACTAGAGTGCAGAGCCTTGCTTTGGGCAGGTATCTGAAAAGCATTTAGCAAAATGCAAAGTGACCTTTTGTTAAAAGCCCTGTGGACACAACATGTCAGCCAGGTGTGACTGTGATATTATTGTGCTAGGCGGGGTTGACACGAGGTTTGACAGGCTGCCAATGTGTCTGTGAGCTCTGTGTATCTGCATACATTTTTACAGAAACTGTAAGTGCATCTCATTTTTTAATTAATACAAACATTATACAATGGGTATAGAAAAGAATCGCCCCCTTTTTAAAATAATCACATTTTGTTGCTTTGCAGCCTGAAATGAAGACAGTTTTTTGGTGTATCCAGGTGTATTTACTAGTGCAAATTATAACATCCAAGTAAATGATATAACACCATGTTGGGGAAAAAATAAATAAACAGAATCCCTGAGTTGGGAAAAGGGATCACCCCCCCCCCCCCTTGTGTCAGTATTTTGTTGATCCACCTTTTTACTTTAATTCCAGCCTTTAATCTCTTGGGATTTGTCTCTACTAACTTTGCACAACTAGACTTTGCAATTTTTTGCCCACTCTTCTTTGCAGATCTGCTCAAGTTCAGTTAAATTTGATGGTGACCGTTTGTGGACTTTAGTCTTCAAGTCATTTCACAGAATTTCAATGGTCTGGGCTCTGACTAGGCCATGCAAGGACATTCACCCTTTTCTCCTTCAACCACTGTGTGGTCATTTTTGCGCTCTTTTGTGTGCTTTGGGTCATTTATCATGTTGGAAGGTAAACCTTCTTCCCACTGACCACTTTCTGGCAGAGGGCGGCAATTGTTCCTCAAGAACTTGACAGTATTTTGCCCCATCCATTTTTCTTCTGTTCTGACAAGTGCTCCAGTCTCTGCTGCAGAGAAACACCTCCATAACAGAATATTACCACCTCCATGCTTTACTGTAGGAATGGTGTTATTTGGATGATGAGCTGTATTGGATTTCGGTCAGACATATCGTTGGTGTTGAGGCCAAATAATCACATCTTAGTCTCTTCTGACCAGAACACCTTTTTTTCCATGTGGCCTCAGTATCTTCAAAGTGCGTTGTTTGCAAAGCCCAGTGGTGACTGCATGTGGCCTTTTTTTGAGGAGCAGCTTTTTTCTCGCAACCCTGCCCTACAAGCCACATTTGTGGAGCATTTGTGATATTGTTGTCACATGTACACAATGACCACTCTGTCATAAATTCCTGCAGCTGCTTCAGAGTTGCTGTAGGCCTCTTGGTAGGCTCTCTGACCAAATTCCTCTTGGCTCTTTCATCCAGTTTGGAGTGACGTCCTGATCCAGGGAGGTTCTGTGTTGTACCAAATACCTTCCAATTCTTAATAATAGACTTCACTGTGCTTCTAGCCATTGATGAAGCCTTAGAAATGTTTTATTTATATATATATATATATATATATATATATATATATATATATATATATATATATATATATATATATATATATATATATATATATATATATTATAATATAATTTTTTTTTTGTATCCATCTCCTGACTTGTGCCTGTCCACAGCATGATCCCGGTGACAGTGCCATGCCACCCATAGTTTGTTTGCTTCAGTTGCAGTACCAGGGACTGAAATGCTCCAGGAAAGCTGTTTTCTGCACTAATCAAAATGAGCACAGTTGGAAATCAGATGGCTTTGTGTGCCATTGAGAAGGTGATTATCTATATCCTATTTTTTTGTGAGTCTTATTGAGCCCTTTAAAGGAGAAGCAGCAAAAAAAGTGGACCAGTGGCTCATTGAAGGAAACCTAAGGAGGCTGATTGCAAAGCTGTATTAGACCAGGAGGTGGGGGCATACCTGGAGAGCATGGTGGTGGTGGGAGTATTTTATTGATCATTCTTAGTATTTAGAGGGGCATTATTGGTATTCTATGACATTGATTTTCACAGTTGTTATTGTGCTTTTGAGAGAGAATTTAAATACAGAGCTACACATTTGGTTATATAACATTTTGCAAAATGTCTGTACAGTCTTAGGGCTTGTTCACACAGGCACCCATAGAGCGGTAATACAGGCCGATGAGCCTCAGATGTACCTCCTCCCATTCAGCCATGATGCTTTTGCGGCGACAACAAATTGGATCCCCTGTTGCATTCAACAGGCTTGTAACCGGGGGTGCAGTGGTTCAGATTTTTAAGGTATTGAACACAGACAGTGAGGAGGTAAATATCACCTCCCAGCCGCCTGTCAACCACCTTCTGAAAAGGGTTCCATCGTGGTTAGCAAGGACTTTCACACATCTGGATGAGCCCTTAACGCTTCCTGAACAGCGCACGCCGATATACGTCATCAGAATGGCACTGGTGGGCAAAAGGGCGTACAGGTACGTCCCCTTCAAGAAGTGGCACTGCGGGCGCATGCCCACTGCGTTGACCGTGACCCAGTGTTAATTTAGTCGATTAAAACATTTTAGTTGACTAAATATTATTTTAGTCGACTAAAATACGAGTAAAACAACTGAGATGACAAAAACTAAAATGCCATTTTAGTCAAAAAACTAATGCCCTGTACACATCTTTGGATTTTCCAATGGAAAAAGTGCGATCGGATTGTGTTGTCGGAAATTCTGATCGTGTGTGGGCTCCATTGGACTTTTTCCATCGGAATTTCTGACACACAAAGTTTGAGAGCAGGATATAAAATTTTCCGACAACAAAATCCGATCGTTTAAATTCTGATCGTGTGTACACAAATCCGATGCACAAAGTTCAGAGTAAATTAAGAGACAAAAGCTATTGGCTACTGCCCCGTTTATAGTCCCATCGTACATGTTTTACGTCTCCGCGTTCAGAACGATCGGATTTTCCGACAACTTTGTGCGGCCGTGTGTATGCAAGACAAGTTTGGCCCAAAGGAATTGTCTGTAGACCTCAGACAGGATTGCATTGAGGCACAGATCTTGGGAAGGGTACAGAAAAAATTCTGCAGTATTGAAGGTCCTAATGAGCATAGTGGTCTCCATCATCTGTAAATGGAAGAAGTTTGGAACCACCGGGACTCTTCCTAGAGCAGGCAGCTCGGCCAAACTGAGCGATTTGGGGAGGAAAAGGGTCTAAGTCAGGGAGATGACCAAGAACCCGATGGTCACTCTGACAGAGCTCTGGCGTTTCACTGCGGAGAGGGGAAAACCTTCCAGAAGAACAACGATCTCTGCAGCACTCCACCAATCAGGTCTGTATGTTAGAGTGGCCAGACGGAAGCCAGATTTCTAACAAACTTCTTTCCTGTCAATATGGGGTATAGTTTGAAGAATTTGTAGAATTTTGAGAAAAATAATGAATTTAATCCTTTTTGGAATAAGGCTGTAACATATCAAAATGTGGAAAAAGTGAAGCACTGTGAATACTTTCCAGATGCACTGTATGTCAAGCACAAGGCAAACACGGCCTTGTCGTGGCCCTTGCAACCAGTTTTGCAGCCAAGGCGTGGCAGAACTCCATTTAGTAACCTCCAGCTCTCACCCTGCACTCCCTACTGTCACTTGTAAACACAGAAGCCATCTGTATTTACTAAGGGCAACTTTGCTCAGCAGCTCCAGGGTCTAAGGATCCCTGCATGCGCTCATGGCGGGGCACGATGGGGACAGATCTCTCTAGAGAGAGAACATGATCTCCCTGCAAGATGTTTTGCCTACACAAGGAAGTACTAGATCTGTGCCAGGTAAGAGAGACACAGGCTAGGAAGCTTTGGAGCGGGCTCCGGGTTGCACACTCCTGAACTCTGTACGTGGCGCGCCCCTGTACGTGGCGCGCCCCTGTACGTGGCGCGCCCCTGTACGTGGCGCGCCCCTGTACGTGGCGCGCCCCTGTACGTGGCGCGCCCCTGTACGTGGCGCGCCCCTGTACGTGGCGCGCCCCTGTACGTGGCGCGCCCCTGTACGTGGCGCGCCCCTGTACGTGGTTCGCCCCTGGACTCTGCGCGCCTCTGGACTCTGCGCGCCTCTGGACTCTGCGCTCCCCTGGACTCTGCGCTCCCCTGGACTCTGCGCTCCCCTGGACTCTGCGCTCCCCTGGACTCTGCGCTCCCCTGGACTCTGCGCTCCCCTGGACTCTGCGCTCCCCTGGACTCTGCGCTCCCCTGGACTCTGCGCTCCCCTGGACTCTGCGCGCCCCTGGACTCTGCGCGCCCCTGGACTCAGCACGTCCCTGTACACGGTGCACCCCAACCGGCCCTTTGAAGGCAACCATACTGCTGATGCGGCCCACAATGAAATTGAGTTTGACACCCCTGGTATAAAATGTCATAATAGTGATGCCGAAGCATTGTAGTAAGCATTATAATATGCATCCTATATTTCTTAACTGCCCACTGTCTCAGTTCACCAATGCA
>JBBGZY010000619.1:0-235000 GCA_037952925.1 Lithobates clamitans | reverse complement strand
AATCACTCGGTTCTTAAGGCTTCCTGAGCAGAGACTGTCACCCACTCACTGGCGCACTGGGCTGTGGAGGGGGCGGGAGCGGCTAGCTCAAGCTCTCAGTGGCTTGCTGAGAGGCTGTGTCGGGTGCCAGTCCCGGCATGTGGGAGGATCTTGACTTCATTGTCACAATCTTTCCCGAGCCTGGACCAGCTGTGTGACACCAGCCGACAGCGTGCTGCAGCCCGCTGTCTACTGAAAACGGGTCATAGGAGTGCAGAACGAGCTTCGGCTGTACTTCTTTTTTAATTTGACCTTTCACAGCCATTCACTTGCAACGGCAGCTCTATATGGCACCTCTGGCTCCCCAGGCACTGGGAAGCCCCAGGGAATATACACTTGAGTACTTTGGAGCCTATCCCTGTTAAGGATTTTATTCTTGTTCACAAATTTGTCAGATCCGGTGAAAATTTGCTCTGCCGATAGCTTAAAAGTAAACTATGCCTATTTGTAAGGTTTCATCTGTCTAAGGTAGACACTTGGTATCTAGCACCTCATCCCAAGAAATCAAATATTCAAAAAATTAGTATATCCCCTGATGAAACCAAAAGGCGAAACATGTCGGGATAGCATATGAATATCAAATCTCTGTTCAACTGGAACCCTTCCTACATAACCACCATAATGGAGATATTTAACAAAACTCACCAAATTGCTATGTTTGGTTTTTTTATCATGTTCTATATATATAGATAGATAGATATTGATATATAGAGAGAGAAACTTTTTAAGGGAAAAAAAACTTATATTTAAATGCCCATCAATGCAGCCTTTTGGTTTCATCTGCAGCCTTTTGGTTTGGTACTCGACTAGGTTCGGCTAGCTCCGCTCACAGTCACGCCCAGTCCTGTATTATGTCCATCATAGGGCAGGACTGGGCGTGACTGAGCGGAGCTAGCCCAACCTAGCCAAGTACACTCGGCTATGTATGAATGTCGGCGGCTCTCGCTCCTCCGCTTACAGTCAGCGGGGGATCGGCGTATAACACGCTCCCGCGATTTTCCCCTGATTTTTGTTATACGCTGATAAATACGGTATGTATAGATAGATAGTTCCCATTATTATCTAAGCACTGTGATAATCCCCTCCCAACCCCCCATTTTTGAATATGCCTATTTGTATGTTGACAGAAATCCAGGTATTTACATATGAAAAGCAACCAGGATGTGCTATGAGTCTCAATTGCACAGCTTTGCTGACACACAACACCTCTAAGCAAAAGATCTGTAGGGCTGTTTGAGAGTAAAGCAGCTGATTCTAAAAGAACGGAATACAGGACTGTCCAATAAATGAGACTACCTCTACAGAAAGTAGTATGACTGTACAGGAAGAACTAATGCCAGCGCAACAGGTGAACTGGAATTTCAAGTCTTTAAGAATTCGTATGGAGACGGTCTTGGGTAATTTTCCTCTTCAGTTGCGCCATACCAAGAAAGCGACTGATCCTGGGGAACCCAGCATTGGCCTTGCTGCTGACTTCAGATTGGGGAATGCTTAGACCATCAACTATAATAGAGACAAAAAGAGAGGGCACAACAGCCTAGTGCATTATTGTGAGACCATTTATTCTGCAAAACAAATATCCAGTGTACTCACAAATGTGAAAAACGGCATGCATGACATCAGTCCAACCTCAATGTAGATCCATCACAAAGGGCGTAGTATTCGCGTTTCAAGGGTAGTGCCGCCTTCAGCTCTCTAAAAAAGAGGGCACTGCCATTGACACACGCAAGGTAAACCGTGATATAAACTGGCATAGGTTCCCTCTGCCATAATCATCGCAGAGAACCCTGGTTTACTCCATGACCCCAACGTTTAATAAAGTTCCTGACACCATCTGGCATAAATGCAGAGGCTCAGAAGTATAGATTAGAAATATAAAATGGATTATATTATCTTATTCCTGTTTGAAGCAGCACCATAATCACATTGGAATAACTCTGTGAGAATGTCCTCTTGTTGGGAGATGCTGCACACCATAGCAATCCAGTTGCAAAGCTTGTGTGGGCTCAGCCACCTAGGTATGTTGGAAGGGATACTCCACAATGTTGTCTACATGTTTCACCAGGAGGCCCTCAATAGAAGATCCTCACAGCTCTAGTTCTGAGGACAAATCTAAAATGTTGGCTTTCCCCTCATTTTCTTTTTTGGGTGGCAGTGGTCACCAGTATAAATAGAGTGCGGATCTCTCCCCCTTTTTTTTTTTTTTTTATCTTGCTCTTTTGCACTCTTGCTCTTCAGGTCAGCCCCAATTCCTGCACCTTCACACCTCAGATCGCCCCAATTCCTGCACCTTCACACCTCAGATCGCCCCAATTCCTGCACCTTCAATCTTGCTCTTTTGCACTCTTGCTCTTTTGCTTTTCCGCTTTTCTTTTCTTCTCTCTGCTCTCCCTTACCTACACTTTTTCAAATTCAAAAGAAAAATTGCCTAGAGAAGCTCTTTAATAACCTTTTATATTTGCTGGGCCCTCTGATCCCTCCTGTATTAAAGTGTATTGGATTTGTACTGTCTACCCTCAAGTTGTAAAGCACTGTCGGTGCTACATAAATCCTGTATAATAATTTTGCCTTTTTTTTTTCGTTTTTGCAGCCTGGAAGAGTGGTCACACTTGTGGAAGATCCAGAGGTAAACACTTTTGTTTATACGGGTGTGGGCTCTGGTTCCTTCTGCCAACTTCTATGTTACTACTGACAAATAGAGATGGGCTCAGGCGTGTTCGGGACCCTAGTCCCAGCCCACTTGCCCGATCCCGCCAGGAAGCCGACACTGCACATCGCTAATCACAAGCATTGAGACATTTCCTGGTCTGCAGCTGCACAGACTCGGAAATGTCTCACTGCCTGTGATTAGTGGTGTGCAGTGTCGGCTTCCTGGCGGGATCGGGCAAGTGAGTTGGGACTAGGATCCAGAACACGCCTGAGCCCATCTCTACCGGCCAATTGGCCCATTACTATGATAGGATGTTTCCATGGTCTTTTAGAAAGGTGTATGGGGCAGGAGGGGTCAGGCAACCTTCATCGCTACAAGGAAGCCCATTGAGGACACCTCGTTTTCGGCACAGGCACTTTAAGAGTCTTTTCAACCACTTGAGTATCATCAGCCTGTGTAAACCTGTCCACCATTTTTAATTCATTTAGTGATATGACAATTACCCTGTCATGCAATCCTATATCCAAAAGTTTTTTTGTTTTTTTTTCAGACAACTTTTATTTGATGCTATTTTTTTTTTTTACCACCAATATTTATTTATTTTTTTAACAGAGAGAACCACCAGTATTTTTATACTTTTAATTACATATAGGAGCAAAAAAAATAAAAAATACAAATAAAAATGAACCCTTTCCCTTGTTTTCTGTGATAAAATCTATATAGCAAAAAAAAAATGCTGCCAGTCCATAGTGTGCATTGAACCCGAAGGCCAGTCAGGAGTGTTCCAGTGGAATATCTCAGAGGAATAGGGCGATGGAGTCACCTCTGAGATATCCCATTGGAAGACTCCTGACCGGCCTTCTGGTTCAATGTATTGTGCACACTATGGACAGGAAAAATTGCGGCGGCCCTGATGAAGGGGGTCCTGGTGGCGAAGTTGTGCGGGGAGTGGAGTCTTTACAAACCGAGGGTCCTTGCACATGCTACTGATGTAAGAACTCTGAATCTTCCTGGCAGAAAGTTCCTGCCCAAAAAAACAATGTGATTCTGATATACAGTAATTTGAGGAAAAGAACTGGTTCATGGCCATGCAAGTGGAGGGGGAGAGTCGATGCTGCCTTCTGCAAAGTGCGCATTCACCAAAAGTGCAGTGAGACCTTTTCTTTTAATAAAAAAAAATCCCAAGAAATTCTTTTAAGTATATAAACAGTAAAAAAGGGAGGACAGACCATATTGGCCCCATAAAGAATAAGGAAGGACATCTGGTTACAAAGGATGGGAAGATGGTGAAGGTGTTTGAATTTAATTGGGGGGCTTCAGTAACCAAAACTGCAGTGTTTATCCTCATGACACATCACAGGAAGCACCTCCATGGTTAACAGAGGACAGAACTAAAATTAGATTTGGGAAACTTAACATTTTAATAAATCACCGGGACCAGATGACTTACATCCGAGGGTACTTGGGGAACTCAGTCAAGTAATTGCCAGACCATTGTTCCTAATTTTTACTGACAGTCTACTGACTGGTACCAGCTGATTGGAGAAAAGCCAATGTAGCACCAATATTTAAAAAGGGCCCAACATACATCCCTGGGAATTACAGATCAGTGAGCCTAACATCAAAAATCAAATTTTTGGTGAGATACTCCCAATAGTCTAAAGGGGATGCAGGGCCAGCAGCTTTGCTCATTAGAGCCCTGCAGGTGCAGCAGCTGGTTGTTAATTATGAAACCACTCCCATTAGACTCACATTCCCACATGGATACAGACAAACGCACGGGGATTTCTTCAGAAAAGCAAAAGGTAGGAATCTGCGAAAAAGTTGGTGAAAATCCTTGTAATGTACAGAGGTCACCCACAGGGGAATGTTATTTTTTTTATTTATTTTTTTCTCAACAAAAGTGGAGTTACAGTTTAACCACTTCCCGCCGGCCGTCAAATGATGGCTGGGCGGTGTGGCTCTTGTTCTGGGTGGAGGTCATATGACCGCTCTCACACGCCCCTGGGGGGGCGATCGCGGCCACGCCGTGTTGCCAGGACAAGGCGCGACCCCAATCTGTGTAAAGAGCCGCGGCTCTTTAACCATGTGATTGGCTGTGTCCAATCACAACTGGTCACATGTAAACGCAGAAATGACGGTAATTGGCGCTCCTCGTCTCACACTGACAGTGTGAGGCATCTCCTCACAGGGGACAGCTAGGGATGTAATCGGGGCACTGGTCATCAGTGCCCTGATTACAATTAAGTGCCCACCAGTGCCAGCAATCAATGCCAACCACTGCCCACAACTGCCAGCAATCGGTGCCCACAAGTGCCAGCAAACAGTGGCCATTAGTGATGCCAGTCAGTGCCGCCTATCTGTGCCCACCAGTGCCACCTATCTGTGCCCAGTGTTTATCAGTGCCCATAAGTGCGGAATATTCGTGTCTCCTCATCAGTGCCCATCAGTGAAGGTGAAAAATTACTTATTTACAAAATTGACAGAAACTAAGAGAGAAAAAAAAGCCAGGAGTGATTAAATACAACCAAAAGAAAGCTCTACTTGGGTGAAGAAAATGATAAAAAATTTCACATGGTTACAGTGTAGCATGACCGCGCAATTGTCATTCAAAGTGTGACAGCGCTGAAAGCTGAAAAATGGCCTGGGCAGGAAGGGGGTAAAAGTGCCCGGTATTGAGGTGGTTAAAGATGTTTATGCTGTTCACGATATCGGGGATTGTTTGTTTGATTCATTTATTTATTTGCATGTGACTTGCACTTTACTATTAAGAATTTTGGTCTATATTTAAGTTGATTGGGGGACCATGTTTGTTACACTATATATACACATATACTCCTTATCTTTTGAAGTGTTGTCAATTTGTCATATTTGTATGGGGGCGCGTAAAGTGATTGTAAACTCTCATTTTTTTGTAAAAAAAAATGTAAACGACAAACGGGTCATACTGTGAAATTGGTACAGAGCAGCCCCAATCCTCTTCTTCTCGGGTCCCCCGCTGGCACTCCTGGCTCCCCCCGCCAATTGCCCACCATAGCAAGCCGCCAGCTATGGGGGCACTCATGAAGGCTCGCTCCCGTACGTCTTTGTGCATCCATAGACGCACAGCTTGGCCCCACACCCTGCTTCCTCCTCATTGGCTGTAGTTAACAGCA
The DNA here is from genome assembly GCA_037952925.1 of Lithobates clamitans. Taxonomy (NCBI): domain Eukaryota; kingdom Metazoa; phylum Chordata; class Amphibia; order Anura; family Ranidae; genus Lithobates; species Lithobates clamitans. The sequence continues at coordinate 229,156 of JBBGZY010000619.1, read as the reverse complement.
GCAGAAGCCAATGGCTCCTGCTTCTGTCTCTGCGCTGATGAGGAGGGAGAGAGCTGAGGGAATCGCGCACATCACTGGATCAAGGTTGACCTCAGGTAAGTATAAGTATAAAAATTAGAGGTGCACCGATAAGGGGGCGGTCCACCCCAGGTGCCGCACATTGCGGGGTGTCATCCTGGCAGATCAGAGTCCTCCCCTCCCTCCTCCTCCTCTCCTTGTCTCGCAGAGCCACAATCTCCCTCTGTGTCACGGAGCTGATTGTTCGGCAGCCCCTGTAACAATGTCCTGCCTCCTGTGATAGATGGCACACTGATCCAATGGCGGGAGATTGAATCAGTGTGACGTGTATCATAGGAGGTGGGTTTTTGTTACTACGGCCGCCCAGCCTGGGCAATCTAAGTCCAGCTCCGTAACACAGTGGGAGATCGCTGCATTTGCCGGGCACTGGTGAGGCTGGATTGCTCTCTTGTATCCTGTCTGCTAGAGGTGCACAGAATGGAAATTTTGCTAGTACTATTAGCGTGTTTAAAGAGGAACTGCAGTCTGCTCACATAATTTGTAATAAAAACATCTTTGCCATTCTGAAGCTTCCCTCCAACCACTTTGCATATTATTTTATATATACTGTGATTCTATACTTGCCAAATATGCTGCAGAAATCTCCCTCCACTGAGTCTGGCTGGAGCCATTTTAACTGTGGGCAGCTGAAGCTGCTGCCTGTTCACTTTCTGGATTTACACCGACACACCTCCAGCTCTGCAGCTCTCATTGGCCCTCTTATGACTCATCCCCCCCCTCCCTTCCTGGCAAACTCTCATGAGAGTGAGAGAGAGAGCTGTGCATGATGTCATAAGCCTAGGCTTTTTTTCCCCCAGACAAGAGAGAGGAAGAGGGCTGTAGAAGGTATTTACTGGCAGAAAAAAATGTTTTACTATCCAAAGGTAAAACAACAACAAGGCCAGAAGATTTAATAGATGGAAAGATGAAAAAATGACTGAAGTTCCGCTTTAAACGGTTCCCAACCGGCTCACGCAGATAAACTGCAGCAGAATGGCTGTCCTGGGCAAAATCCCGTATGGGTACGTCCTTCCCTTTAGTGGCCGCTAGAGGGCACGCAGCTGCCGATGGAGGCACGCCCACTGCACGGCGGGGGACCCGATGCGCATGGCCGGCGGGCACGATTGCCACCGGCCATGCACGAGCGCCAGCACGGGGATTTGTGTGTTCTGTCTGGGTAGAGAAGACATATCGTTTGTTCCTACTAAGTAGGAACAACGATATGTCTCCTCCCCTAGTAAGTCACATCCCCATACAGTTAGAACACGCTGAGGGAACACACATTTAACCCCTTGATCGCCCCCTAGTGTTAACCCCTTTTCTGCCAGTGACATTTACACAGTGATCAGTGCATTTTTATAGCACTGATCGTTGTATAAATGTCAATGGTCCCAAAAATGTGTCAAGTGTCCGATCTGTCCGTCGCAGTACCGCTAAAAAAATCACAGATCACCGCCATTACTAGTAAAAAATAATAAAAATGCCATAAATCTTTCCCATAGTTTGTAGACGCTATAACTTTTGCGCAAACCAATCAATATACACTTATTGCAAATTTTTTTTTTTTTTTCCAAAAATATGTAGAAGAATATATATTGGCCTAAACTGATGAAGAAATGTTTGTGTTTTTTTTAATTTGGGGGATATTTATTATAGATAAAGTAAAAAATACAGTATATAGTTGTTTTTTTTCTTCAAAATTGTCGCTCTTTTTTTTGTTTATAGCGCAAAAAATAAAAAACGCAGAGGTGATCAAATACTACCAAAAGAAAGCTCTATTTGTGGGAAAAAAAGGACGCAAATTTTGTTTGGTTACAGCATTGCATGACCATGCAATTGTTAGTTAAAGCGACACCGCGCCAAATTGTAAAACAGGAAGGGGGTATAATCTTCCGGGGCTGAAGTGGTTAAGTTTAAAGTGGAGGGCCACCCTAAAGAAAATAAAATGACATCAAAATATTCCTAAAAATCAAAATGTTCCTAAAAATCTGGAGAAAAAAGAAATTTTCTTTTTTATAACTTACCAGAAATGGCTGTTGCTAGGCAGATCGTCCTAATCTGCCACTTCCTACACCGGTGATCTTCAGTCTGCTCTCCTCCTCGCGTTGTTTTCTGGGGAATGGGGCGCTCTGTGTTCTGGGAACTGTGTGTGTCCCACAACACAGCGCGCCCCATTCACAAAGCGCTGCGTGACTCGCGCATGCGCAGTAGGAAATGGGCAGTGAAGCCGCAAAGCTCCACTGTCTGTTTCCCTTAGTTCGAATGGCGGCGCCGGGACCCGAGAGCCAAGGGACGGGTCGGCCTCGGGCGGCTGACGTCACGGGCACCAGGGACAGGTAAGTGTGCTTATTAAAAGTCAGCAGCTACAGTGTTTGTAGCTGCTGACTTTTAAAAATGTTATTTTTTCAGCTGGCCCACCGTTTTAAAGACGAGTTCCACCCAGGGGCTCCATTAAAAAAAAAAAAAAATTAAAAGTCAGCAGCTACAAATACTGCAGCTGCTGACTTTTAATTGGACACTCACCTGTCCCTGGGTCCAGCGATGCGGGGGATCGAAGCCCCGCTCGTCCCCCCCCCCTCCGCTGGTCGGCGCCGGCATTTCAACTGTGGGCGCCGGGCTGTGGCTTCACAGCCTGGCACCCACTGCGCATGCGCGAGCGGCGCCGTGATTGGCCGCTCAATCACCTGGGACCTGTAATGGGTCCCAGATGATTGACAGGAGGGAGGGAGCAAAGCCGAGCCCTTCCTGTGCCTGGGGGGGAAGTGATGTCACCAGCCCAGGCAAAGGAAGAGGCAGAATACGAGGGACCACCTAGCAACAGGCATTTAGAGGTAAGTAAAAAAAAAAAAAATATTCAAATGTTTTTTTGTTTTTTACAATTTTTCAGGTATTTTTGTTTTTTTGGGTGGAACCCCACTTTAAGTAAGAGATTGCAGATATGATACAAGAGATGGTCAGAGACTGCATTTTTCTTGAGCTTTTCTATCACTAAAGGTGCCAATAATGGCCAACAATAAATTGTAATATTAATATTCATTTTAAGTTGATATTAATTAAAATTTGAATATAATACAATTTTTATATATAAAAATATAAATATTTTTTTTAAAACTCATTTTCGGTTTTCAACGAAGTGCGTCCTGCATTTACGGTTTTGGCGCCAAAAGTTCTATTCGGTGCACCTCTAAAAAAAAAAAAAAAATCATTATAAACATTATCGTATAATAATAAATATATTGTAATTAAATAAAATTCTATATTAATATTACTGCTATCAAATTAGGCTGATGGTTTCACTGTTCGAGATTATAACACAAAATGTGTAAGAAAGGAAGCGTTCTAATAAAAAAAAAAAAATATATATATATATATATATATATATATATATATATATATATATATATATATATATATATAGTAAGCGCCTCTAAATGGACCTGCAGTCGGTAATAAAATCCACAGGCTGATTGCAGGATGGATGCAGTTGGAATGTGGCTCGGTCCTGTTGTGCCCGGTGGTTGGTAAACACAAGCACATGCAGCGTAGGGTCATTGTTGCTTTCACTGGTTGTTCTGTCACTTTCTGTGTGCTTTACAGTTCATTAAAGTTGTCCTTATCAGACCATTAACCCTTCTATGTCCAGTGCGTTTTCTGTGTTTTTTGTTTGTTCAGATATTAAGCCCTGATTGTCACTACAAGAGACACATCCAGACAATTCCTTCCTCCTGTTTTGTTGTAAGATTTTAGAATTATTCCCATATCAACTAACATGGCAATATTTCATATATAATACTATTTACCTTCAGATATCATTTTAAATTAAGAACCTATTCTGTACAAATGCACCATCCAATAGAGAGATCTCTAAATCTGTGGTTGAGTTTTTTGAGACCAGGGCCCATTTCATTTTAACCACTTAAGGACCAGCCTCGTTTTGGATTTTAGGGGTTTACATGTTTAAAACAATTTTTTCTTGCTAGAAAATTACGTAGAACCCCCAAACATTTATATATGGTTTTTCTTCTAACACCCTAGAGAATAAAATGGCCGGTCGTTGCAATACTTTTTTTTTTTTTTTTGCACCGTATTTGCGCAGCGGTCCTAAAAGCGCACTTTTTTTGGAAAAAATTCACTTTTTTGAATAAAAAAATAAGACAACAGTAAAGTTAGCCCCATTTTTTTTTATATTGTGAAAAATAATGTTACGCCAAGTAAATTGATACCCAACATGTCACGCTTCAAAATTGCACCCGCTCGTGGAATGTCGTCAAACTTTTACCCTCAAAAATCTCCATAAGCGACGTTTTAAAAAATTCTACAGGTTGCATATTTTGCGGTACAGAGGAGGTCTAGGGCTAGAATTATTGCGCTCGCTCTACCGGTCGCGGCGATATCTCACATGTGTGATTTGACCACCGTTTTCATATGCGGGCGCTACTCGCGTATGCGTTCGTTTCTGCGCGCGAGCTCGTCGGGACGGGGGGTTTTAAAAATTTTTTTTTTTTTATTTTATTATTATTATACAGGATTTATATAGCGCCAACAGTTTACATAGCACTTTACAACTTGAGGGTAGACAGTACAAATACAATACACTTTAATACAGTAGGAATCAGAGGGCCCTGCTCCTTAGAGCTTACAATCTAAGAGGGAAGGTCAAGAGATACAAGAGGTAATAACTGTGGGTGATGTGCTGATTAAGAAGATAAATGTACAGTTGTTAGGTGGGGGCCAGATAGGCTTCTCTGAAGAGATGAGTTTTCAGGGATCGTCTGAAAGTGGATAAAGTAGGAGAAAATCGGACGGATTGGGGTAGAGCATTCCAGAGGATGGGGGAGGCTCTGGAGAAGTCCTGAAGGTGAGCATGGGATGAGGTGACAACGGAGAGCAGGAGGTCTTAAGAGGAACGAAGAGAACGATTAGGTTGGTATTTTGTGACTAGGTTAGAGATGTAGCTGGGGGCCAGGTTGTGGATGGCTTTGTAAGTTATAGTTAGTATCTTGAATTTAATTCGGTGACTGATTGGCAGAGGGGTGTAGCAGACGCTGAGCGGTTTGTGAGGTAGATGAGCCTGGCAGCAGCGTTCATGATGGACTGAAGTGGGGATAGCCTATTTAGAGGAGGAGGGAGTTGCAGTAGTCGAGGCGAGAGATGACCAGGGAGTGGATTAGAAGCTTTGTGGTGACATTGGTTAGGAAGGGGCGTATCTTGGAGATGTTGCGGAGATTGAGGCGGCAAGCTTTGGATAGTGATAGAATGTGGGGTCGAAAGGTTAGTTCAGAGTCCAGGATTACACCTAGGACCTTGGCGTGGGGAGATGGGTTGATAGTTGAGCCATTGATATTGACAGAGAAATCAGGGGAAGTGGCACCTGAGGGAGGAAATATCATGAGCTCGGTTTTGGATAGGTTGAGTTTGAGAAAGTGATGTGACATCCAGGCTGATATGTCTGCTAGTAAGTTGGTAATGCGTGAGGAGACAGATGGAGAGAGCTGTGGGGGTGGAGAGATAGATTTGGGTGTCGTCAGCATAGAGATGATATTTAAAGCCGTGGGAGGCAATCAACTGACCCAAGGAGGTGGTGTAGATTGAGAAAAGGAGAGGTCCAAGAACAGAACCTTGGGGGACCCCAATGGAGAAAGGAAGAGGAGAGGAGGAAGTAGAGTTGTAAGTGACACTGAAGGAGCGGTGGGATAGGTAGGATGAGAACCAGCGAAGAGTACAGTCACGGAGACCAAAGAAGTGGAGTTTTTTGAGGAGGAGGGGGTGGTCCACTGTGTCAAAGGCAGCAGAGAGATCCAGGAGAAGTAGTACAGAATAGTGTCCATTGGCTTTAGTCATTAGTAGGTCATTTGAGAGTTTAAGGAGAGCAGTTTCCGTGGAGTGTTTTTACATTATTTTATTTTTACACTGTTTTAAAAAAAAAAAAAAAAAATTGTGTCACTTTTATTCCTATTACAAGGAATGTAAACATCCCTTGTAATAGAAAAAAGCATGACAGGACCTCTTAAATTTGAGATCTGGTGTCAAAAAGGCCTCAGATCTCATATTTACACTAAAATGCAATTAAAAAAAAAAAAAAGTAATTTAAAAAAATTACATTTGAAAAAATGTGCCTTTTTTAAGAGGCGTGGACGGAAGTGACGTTTTGACGTTTTTTTTGTTTTTTTTTTATTAGTTACACTTTAAGGAGTACTTTTTAATGACGATGATTGCAGGTAGTCACTGAGAGATCTACTTTAACAGTATATTTTCTTCTTAACAGGGCTGTGTATGGGGAGTTGCTTACAGGCTGCCAGAGGGAAAGGAGGATGAAGTCAAAGCGTACCTGGATTTCAGAGAGAAGGGCGGCTACAGGACTACGTCTGTTGTCTTTTACCCCAAAGATCCTTCCATAAAACCGTTCAATGTTCTTCTCTATATCGGAACCTGTGATAATCCCAACTACCTTGGCCCCGCTCCCTTAGAAGACATCGCAGAGCAGATTCTCTATGCTGTCGGCCCCAGCGGAAAAAACACGGAATACCTGTTTGAACTCGCCAATTCACTCAGGGACCTTGTACCAGAAGATGCAGACGAGCATCTGTTCTCCTTAGAAAAGCTGGTGAAAGAACTTTTAGAGAGACACCAAAATATTAATTGTATATAATAGGAAAACTATATAGGAACCTTTTCAAAAGCTAGGTACCGGTGTATATATTGGGCTTTGAAGTGTCCGAAACACGAACGGTCAAAAGCCGCTGCTTCGCTGCAGACCTGCCCCAAAAACCCCTGCTTGACGATGGAAAATTCTGATGGCTAGGGGTCACAGACAGTTCTTATTTCTGACACTGAGGTATAAGTCCTCTAGGTGTATCTAGCTGTCTTTTATGCTTAGACATAGCTAGTGATATAGTTAGTTGATTATTTTATGAAAATAATTTATTGATTCTTTTTTCCTGGGCTTATTTATAAAACCTAGTATCTGAGACCACATATTAAAGGGTGGAACATCTTTTACCTACAAAGTCTGCTTAGTTTAAAGTAACTTCAGCAAACCTTTTTTTTTTTTTTCTTCTTCTTCTTATGACACTATGGGAAAGAGCTAGTACTTCATACATGTTGTGTCCTCATATAGGAGACTTTTCTTTCCTTTCTGTTTAGTCTGACACCCATCACTTCTACAGGAAGTGAGGGCAACCTCCTCCACAGGGACATGGACAACAGAAAAATCCCAACTGAGGTCCTGAACCTTCCCAGTTAGAAAATGTGTTTTTATTGCTGCCTGTGTCCCTGTTAGGGCTCATGCACATGGCAGCAAGGGGGCCATAGAGCATGCATGGGCAACCAGAAACCATTACAATGTGCAGATGTGCACTGATACTTGTGAAAAGTACAATCGCAACACACAGTGTGGATTCTAGGCATAGGCTTTACACACCAGCATGCACTCGCACCTTGTGATTGGTGTCTATAGGCAGCAACTGTTGGTCCCGGAGAAGTTTATGGAGGTTCTGTGGACACTCATGTACACTGTACAGCAGGGATCCTCAAACTATGGCCCTCCAGCTGTTGTGGAACTACACATCCCATGAGGCATTGCAAAACTCTGACATTCACAGACATGGCTAGGCATGATGGGAATTGTAGTTCTTGAACAACTGGAGGGCTGTAGTTTGAAGACCCCTGCTGTACAGCTTTCTTGACATGTCCTCATGGCTGATCCCTTAGGACAGGGATCCTCAAACTACGGCCCTCCAGCTGTTGCAGAACTACACATCCCATGAGGCATTGTAAAACTCTGACATTCATAGACATGACTATGCATGATGGGAATTGTAGTTCCTGAACACCTGGAGGGCCGCAGTTTGAAGACCCCTGCCTTAGGAGGATTCCACTAACTTTCTTTTCTGTGTGACACCCATCAGATGTAAAGTTGTGTTAACAATAATAGCAGTGGGTGTTTTTTTCCATACATGCAAATGCATTGGGAACACTGCACAGTTTATTCCAAATCAAAAAATGAAGAAAAAGCTTTCAAATTTGTTATTAGTTTACAGAAAGTGAAGAAAAAGGAATATTCAGTTTTTCCAAAAAAAAAAGCAAAAATAGTGTCTGCATTTTTCTTTACAAACTCACACATATACTGTATAAACTTAAAAATACTTAAAGATTTAGCTTTCCTGTGAGTCACTGATCTAATATTATGTTGTATATGCACTGTTCGTGAGAACTGCTTCACATCTGTGTTGCATGGAGTTCACCAACTTCTGGCACCTGTGAACAGTTGTAGTTTTTTATAAGCACTGTTCCTGAGAACTGCTTCACATCTGTGTTGCATGGAGTTCACCAACTTCTGGCACCTGTGAACAGTTGTAGTTTTATAAGCACTGTTCCTGAGAACTGCTTCACATCTGTGTTGCATGGAGTCCACCAACTTCTGGCACCTGTGAACAGTAGTAGTTTTTTAAGCACTGTTCCTGAGAACTGCTTCACATCTGTGTTGCATGGAGTCCACCAACTTCTGGCACCTGTGAACAGGTATTCCAGCCAAGGACCATTACACCACATTCCACAATTCCTTTGCATTTCTTGGTTTCACTGCATTCTTGAGGTCCCCCTACAAGTTTTATATTGGATTAAAGTCTAGAGATTGGGCTGGCCACATCATAACTTTAATCTTGTTGGTCTGGAACCAAGATGTTGTTGCACCATTTCTCTTTAGGCCAGTCAATGTGTTCTTTGGCAAATGGTAACCTCTTTAGCACATGTCTTTTTTTTCAACAATAGGACTTTGCAGGGGCTTCTTGCCGATAGCTTGGCTTCACATTGGCGTCTTCTAAATGTTACAGTACTCACAGGTAACTTTAGACCTTCTTTGGTCACCCTTGAGCTGATCTTTGGCTGAGTCATTGCCATTTTGGTTATTTTTCCATCCATTCGAATGGTAGTTCCTTTTTCTTCCACGTCTTTCTGGTTTGGGTTGCCATTTTGAAGCATTTGAGATCATTTTAGCTGAGCAGCCTATCAGTTTCTGCACTTCTTTTTATGTGCTTTCCCCTCTCCAATCAACTGTTTAATCAAAGTACGTTGTCCTTCTGAACAATGTCTGCAACAACCCGTTTTAGAGAGAAATGCACATGTACAACATTTGCTGCCTTTGTCCTGAAATAAGGTCCACCTGTGTGACACCTGTTTTTTCACAGACTGAATGACCTCCGCTAATTGAAATTCCACACTTATTTTGAACACGCCCCTTTCAATTAATGATTCAATTACACAGAATCAGCAGCATACATGTCATGACTAGGGTTGCCACCTTATCCCTTTAAACCCGAACACATATGAAGTACACAGGTTCTGAGGCTAATTTAATGCAGGTAGGGCACCAATTGAGTTTAATTACCACCTTAATCACCCACTGAACCTGTCTAATATGTGTTCAGGTTTAAAGGGATGAGGTGGCAACTCTCGTTATGACTGTTGCATCTGTTGGTTTTCTATTAACACTATCCAATTTTCTGTAGATTTACCAAAACCATATAATATGAGGTCAGGCCTTAAGAGTTTCAATTTGTATGCAATCAGGCAGGCCCTTGCACTACATGGTTTTGGTAATTCTAAAGGAAATCGGACAACAAAAGTTCTATAGTGTGTAAGGGGTCTTAATATAGATCGGGGTCTCCAAACAGACTGTTATAATGCAGTTGGATTTAGACAGCACTGCTTTGTCAAGTAATTGTTTTATAATGACACCAGGTAGCAGCTGGGTATGACTTCTAGTCTCTTCACAAGGACCATAACTGTTAGTTTCAACCTTGTCCCAGATATGTGTGGAACATGCAAGCAGGCATGCACATTAAGTGTATAGTAAGAAATAGGGAATCTTCAATTGTGGAGGATCCACATACCACCTCAGTATTTAGCTCTATTACTACTAAGAAGTGAAAATAGCAGAGCGTGTTAATTTTGTTAAAAAAAAAAAAAAAAAAAGTTCCTAATATGCTTTTTGTATTGAGACCAATATACACTATATTACACTATTATATCAGAAGTATTGGAACGCCCGCCTTTACACGCACATGAACTTTAACCACTTCTGGAACGCACATATACTGCAGCAGGGCGGCCCGGCTGCGTGAACCAACGTACCTGTACGCCGGTCCCTGCATTAGATAAGGCGCGCGCGCCCACCGCTGGAGGCCCGCAGGTCCGGTGGACTCTATGTTCGCTGGCCACCCGCAGTCGCAGGAAAGAGGAACTGGGATCTGCCTATGTAAACAACATAGGGGAGGAGAGAGAGAGAGATCAGCTGTTCCTAGTGATCAGGAACAGCGCTCTCTCTCTCTCTCTCTCTCTCTCTCTGTCACTCTGTCACTCTGTCGTATACACGATCAGATTTTCCAACAGGAATTGTGTGATGACAGGCTGTTGGCGGAAAATCCGACCGTTTGTACGCTCCATCAGACAATTGTTGGCCAACTTTCCGTGGACAAATGTTGGATGGCCGGTTTATAAATTTTCCGCGGACAACGGTGTGTTGTCGGATTTTCTAAGCGTGTGTACACAAGTCCGTCGGACCAAAGTCCAAAGTGCAAACACGCATGTTCGGAATGAATGCTCACCAAACACGACATTAGCAGAAGGTGCCCAAAGGGTGGCGCTAAAGAGATGAAAAACCACGTAGTACTTTACTACGTTCATGTTTGTTGGCCAACAATTGTGTGCCGTTTGCAAGACAAGTTCATGGCCAACTCCCTTCGGACAAAAGTCCAACGCTTTGCAGAAAATCCGATCATATGTATGAGGCTATAGTTAGAAAGCACCTCCTTAGGAAACACTTAAAGGGGTTGTAAAGATATATATATATATATATTTTTTTTTTTTTTTTTTAATCACAAACATGTTATACTTACCTCCACTGTGCAGCTCGTTTTGCACAGAGTGGCCCCCGAACCCTGTCTTCTGGGGTCCCTCGGCGGCTGTGTCAGCTCCTCCCCGCAAGAACTAAACACCTTCATGCGAGCTCTCTTGCATGGTGTTTAGTTCTTGCAGGCGCGCTCCCGTGATACAGCCGGCGGCTATAGCCGCTCACTGTATCACTCGGCCCCGCGCCGCATCATTGGATGTGATTGAGAGCAGCACGAGCCAATGGCTGCGCTGCTTTCAATGCATCCACTCTAGCCAGGCTCAGCGGCGAAGAGGATGTCGGGAGCGAGCGTGGGACTTTCTAGGGGTCAGGTAAGTAAAACGTGGGGGCTGGGGGGAGCGACCTTGTCGGATGTTTTTTCACCTTAATGCATAGGATGCATTAAGGTGAAAAAACGTGAACCTTTACAACCCCTTTAACCCTTTGATCACCACTAGTGCTAATCCCTTCCTTGCCAGTGCCATTTATACAGTGATCAGTGCATTTTTTTTTTTTAGCACTGGTCAACAAAAAGTGTCACTTAGGGTCAGATTTGTCTGCCGCAATGTCGCAGTCCCTGTAAACATCTCTGATCCCTGCCATTACTAGTAAAAACACCTAAAAAATTAAAAGTCCATAAATCTTACCCCTATTTTGTAGACATAACTTTTGTGCAGAACAATCAATATATGCTTTATTTTTATTTATTTTTTAGCAGAATACATATTGGCCTAAACTGATGCAAAAAATTTTTTTCCTTTTTTTTTTTTTTTTTTTTTTTTTTTTTATAATTTTTTCGATATGTATTCTAGCAGAAAGTAAAAAAAAAAAGTTTTTTTTCAAAATTGTCACTCTTTTTTTGTTTATGGTGCAAAAAATAAAAACCGCAGAGGTGATCAAATACCACCAAAAGAAAGTTCTATTTGTGGGAAAAAAAGACATCCATTTTGTTTGGGTACAGCGTCGCACGACCGCGCAATTGTCAGTTAAAGCAACGCAGTGCCATATCGCAAAAAATGGCCTGGGGGTAAATCCTTCCAGGGCTGAAGTGGTTGATGGCACCCCAGTCTTAGTTCAAAGTTGAGTTGGCCCACCCTTTGCAGCTATAACAGCTTCAACTCTTCTGGGAAGGCCGTCCACAAGGTTTAGGCAATGCTGGTAGTTAAGAGGTAAACGAAAAATCCTGGACAGCCGCACTCAAAAGAAATCTTCGACCTTTATTAAAATATGATCATAAAAATACATGCCACAGTATCACAAAGCAGGAAACTGACGCGTTTCACGCTGTAGTCAGTGCTTAATCATATTTTAATAAAGGTTGAAGATTTCTTTTGAGTGCGGCTGTCCAGGATTTTTCGTTTACCTCTTAACTACCAGCATTGCCTGCACCTGTTACTTCCAGCATGGAGAAAATGTTTGTTCCTCACAGACTTCTTTCAGAGCGGTGATATCTCTCTCTCTCTCTAAAACTCAGAAACACTCGGGTACGGAGTATCTCCGAGGTGTTTACGAGTATTTCCGAACCATTCCGAGTTTCACCAGCGCCCCCCGCACCTCTGGCCAAATGCGGTACTGCACACCCCATTAGCTTGAATTCTGCTCGTTTCACGAGACGACACTCGCAAACAGGGTCAGGATTTTGCTCGTCTTTCAAAGTGCTCGTTAACCGCGTTACTCGTTAACCAAGGTTCCCCTGTATATATATTTTAGCAGAGGCCCTAAAGAATCAAATGATTTGATGTTGCAATGGTATTTGCACAATTTTTGGGAAAAAATACACTTTTTAATAAATTGCATTGCACACAATATAATATCCAATTTATATATATATATATATATATATATATATATATATATATATATATATATATATATAAATATAAAATTGGTGGTTCTAATTAATTTTCTAGCAACACAAAAATTTTGATTTTTACATGAATGTGAAATGCTAGTTAGGTTTAAGCTGGATATCCACTTGTAGGTCCTTTAGAATCTCCGGTGGTGACATCTCTGCACACCTGGCAAGGCTTTTTCACGGAGTTCCCATTCTCCCTCTATAATACGGAGGGCTGGGGGAAAAGAAATTGGCTGTTTTGTAAAAGGGATCAGACCGTAAGCAAACGGAACCAAGGTCTGAAGCAGGAACCTTTCTCTGCTGATGGCCTAGGCCAGTGATGGCGAACCTTGGCACCCCAGATGTTTTGGAACTACATTTCCCATGATGCTCATGCACTCTGCAGTGTGGTTGAGCATCATGGGAAATGTAGTTCTTAAACATCTGGGGTGCCAAGGTTCACCATCACTGTCCTAGGACATTTAAAAAGCCAAGTCAAAAAGAAAACCACCGCCCATCCCGATCAAATGTCTCTATATGACCGAATATTGGTTTTTGCTGCACTGACCCTCACAAGTACGTTGCCTTTTTATTGAAGATGGCTATTTTTTATTTTTATTATTTTCAAAATAGTTTCCAATGTATCAGTACTATATCAGTATATATTAGTACTAGACCGTAACTTCTAGATTTCCACCATCGACAGTCTTGGCCCCTTTGGGTGGTAGCCTTGTCAACCTCGGAATCTTCGCCTGATTCGCTGTCAATGTCTGTTTAACAAAACTTTATTTGTGTTTGTTGCTTAACTGCCATCTTCATGATCTTTGTATAGGACTTGAAACACTGTTCCAAATATGTTTACGAATGTATGAAGAAACCACAGTCTTCATTCTATACCTCTGCTATAGGAATCCATATCACTGCAATCATCCTTGTTCTAGAATGTCTGTACAGGATTTTATTCTAATAAAATTTGTTATCCGATAGTGAGAACAGTGGTGCCTGATATCTCTCTTCTGGGGCATGCGTAGCTCCCAACTGTCCCTGATTTCAAGGGACTGTCCCTGATCTGGAACAAAGTCCCTCTGTCCCTCTTTACTCCTTATTTTGGTCTGATCTATATAGTTGTGTATAAAATGCACAATTTCTTATAACCACTTGCCGACCGCTGCACACCGATATCCATCGGCACAATGTCAGCGGTGGGCAAATGGGCGTACCTGTACGTCCCCTTTAAATGGCAGGGCTAGCGGGCGCACCTGCCGCGCACAGCGTGACCGTGCCCGCGGGGTAACGTGATTTTTTTTTGCCGCGATTTTACTGCGACTTTTTACCGCGACTTGAAGCAATGCCTGTGTCTATGGACCTCAAGTCGCATCAAAGTGGGACCAAAGTAGTGCAGGGACTACTTTGAAGTCGCTGCGACTTGAAGTCGCACAGATATGAACGGTACTCTTTAGAAATCATGGAGTACGACTTGTCATGCGACTTTTCGGTCCCAAGTCGCATGAAAAGTCGCACTAGTGGAAACATAGCCTTACACTGATAATCAGGGCATCGATTACCAGTGCAGCTCCATCAGTGAAGAAAAATGATCTATTTGCACAATTTTATAACAGAAAAATGGGGCGTTTTTTTCCAAATTTTCAGTCTTATCGTTTGTTTAGCAAAAAATAAAAACCCCAGTGGTGATTAAATACCACCAAAAGAAAGCTCTATTTGTTGAAGAAAAAAAAATGACATATGGGTACAGCATTGCATGAACGTGCAATTGTCATTCAAAGTGTGACAGCGCTGAAAATTGGCCTGGGCAGGAAGGAGGTAAAAGTGCTCGGTACTGAGGTGGTTAATTTATAAAAAATTTTTTTTTTTTTTTTTTAAATCAGCAGCTACAAATGCTGTAGCTGCTAACTTCCCGCAATGTCGGCACCCCTAGCCAATTCATCCATTGGCTTTGGGTGTAGGTGCTGGTGTTCGTCAGATCTGGTAACAGAAGCGACATTCCGTCACGGCCATCTTGGTACACCCCACACTCGTCCGCAGTAAGCCTACAGTCAAAAGGCAGCAAGCAGACATCTTTATACACTCACCGGAGTCTTGCATCTCATACTTATTTTTACCAGTAAACTGAGCTTACATAGTGAAATAGAGTATTTAGAAATCCATCTGTTTTTATGTTGAGTTTTAAAAGCAGCAGTGTTCTGTCGCATTAGCAAACCTGTGAGATCAGCAGACTTGCCACTGCTTTTAAAAAAAAACCAGTTGGAATTTGTAACGGAAGTGAGGTTCTGTTGCCGCCATCTTGCTACACCCTGCACTAATCCACAGTAAGTATATGTAGCACTAACTCACGGTGGAGCTGCTGATTTAAAGCGGGCTGTTACCGTCACCTTTTTACCTGCAATTTCCACCGGTACCGGGTCTAGGGTCCCGTTGAGCTTATTGTCAGACAGTGTAGGCACCAGTCACTTGAGTATTTTTTCCAATGCTTTAATGGGAGATAACTGGAAGAAGTAGCAGGAAAGAGGTAGAAGAAGAGTTGCGGGGAAGTTCAAATACCTTTTTCTTGGTGTAGCACTGAGTAATTGAAATCCTAGGGATGAATTTACTTTCCTTTCAGGGTTAAATCTTTTGCCCGCCCGGATAGGTCTCTCTCACCAACCTAGCAGCCGGTACGCAGCACGAACAAAAAGTCTCTGCCACAGACTTGAGTGAAATAAAACCCATACGATCCTCTGCCACGGGATGTAATGGTTTTCGATGAACAGCAAACACAGTACCAGAACCTTTAAGCCGACCCGGCAGTACTTGTGCGGTAGGGTAGTTTAGGATACGTCCTCCAATCGAGTCACCAGGCCCTTCTTAAGACCAGCCTCGCATGGTCCCTTCCAAGATGGGTCCTCCCCTGGATCTTCCCGATTGTCCGGCTTCTTCCCGCAGGACAGACAGCACAGGACCATCCCAACGACAGCAGACCCCAGACAGGCCTCTGGGTCTACCTGCCCGGCTGCAGCAACGCAACCCTCCAGGCTGGAGGGCTACGAGGTAGAACTCACTGACCCGTACCTCTAGGCCAGGAGGGCCACGAGGCGGAAAAACCTCTCTAAACATGGCATCTGTCCCATAAATACCCTCTCCTGGAATGCAACTCTGAGGACCACCTCCACCGAGTTATCTCCGGGACAGAAGAGCACTCATATACTTCAGCATGTTGCCTTTCCAACACCGACCCATGGTGACAACGACACCCACAGGCACAGTGTGAAACTACACGCAACACAGCCAAACTGGAACAGAGGCTAAATCTGACAAACTAAATCTGAACTATGTACAGCAATGTTTCTCAACTCCAGTCCTCAAGGCGCCCCAACAGGTCATGTTTTCAGGATTTCCCTCAGATAAAAGGGCTGTGGTAATTACTAAGGCAGTGAAACTGATCAAATTACCAGTGCAAAATAATGGGAAGCCTGAAAACATGACCTGTTGGGGCGCCTTGAGGACCGGAGTTGAGAAACACTGATGTAGAGAACAGATGACCCACTAAATTTACCTTAAGCGGTACATTGAAAAATCTACCAGCGCTACATATACAATGAGAACATCTTGTTACACCCACCGGAGTTTTGCATCTTACACTTATTTTTAACAGTTAACTGAGTTTATATAGTGAAATACAGTACTTTGAACTCCGTCTGACTGTTTAGATGTTGAATTTTAAAAGCAGCGGCAAGCCTGCTGATCTCACAGGTTTGCTAATCTGACAGACGACAGCTGCTTTTAAAATTCATCTAATCTAAACAGTCAGACGGAGTTCTAAGTACTGTATTTCACTATATAAACTCAGCTTACTGTTAAAAATAAGTGTGAAATGCAAAACTCTGGTGGGTGTAACAAGATGTCTGCCTGCCCCTGTTTTGTTAGATTAGGCGACCCGTCAGAATGTGTAACGGAAGTGATGTTTAGTTGCCGCCATCTTACTACACCCCGCACTCCTCCATAGTAAGGATGCACTGAGAAGGGGGAAAGCAGGCATCTTGTTACACCCACCGGAGTTTTGCATTTTACACTTATATTTAACAATAAACTGAGTTTATATAGTGAAATACAGTACTTAGAACTCTGTCTGACTGGTTAGATGTTGAATTTTAAAAGCAGCAAACTTCTGTCAGATTAGCAAACCTATGTGATGAGCAGGCTTGTAAAATTCAACATTCAACCAGTCAGACGGAATTCTAAATACTGCATTTCACTAACTAAACTCACTTTACTGTGTAAAATGCAAAACTCCAGCGGGTGTAACAAGATGTCCGCTTTCCCATTCTCAGTGTATCCTTACTTATGGAGGAGTGCGGGGTGTAGCAAGATGGCGGCGACGGAACGTCACTTCCGTTACACATTCTGACGGGTCGCCAAATCTGATGAAACACCCCCTTCTCAATGTATCCTTACTATAGAGGAGTGCGAGGTATAGCAAGATGGCGGCGATGAAACGTCACTTCCGTTACACATTCTGACGGGTCGCCAAATCTGATGAAACACTGTAAAAAAGAAATACACCTTCACGCTCGTCACTTCCGGTTTATTTAAACCATTAGTAATTTGACAGAACACCGGTTTGCTTCCTCCCGGAAGAGACGTGGCGTGTCCAGCGGTGTCCGCGCCGCTCAGCGATGTGATTGGCCGGGAGGAGCAGCATTGGTGTGCAGCCAGTCCGGGGGAAGAGGATGAGCTGGAGAGAGCGGGCTGGGAGCGCCGCCGCTGCCCCGCTTCTGGTCACCCTGTGCGGGCTGCTCCGGCTGTGTTATGGAGGGAGGACTCTGCCGGCCATCAGCGATGACATCCCATTCCGACTCAACTGGCCGGGACCGGACTTCTCGCTGGTCAGTTACTGGTGGGGGAAAGGAGAGGGGGGTCACGTGACACGGGGTCTTCATGAACTGGGAGGGGGGGACACCGGAATTGGGGGGTGCAGCACTAATCTTTGCACGGGCACTTCCGGTTCTGAAGGTGTGTTCCTGGAAATGTCTCCCAGGAATACTCAGGTCCTATTTATAAAGAAGTGGTGAGCGTCCGCCGGGGTCTGCGCACCCTTCTACGAGGCTCTACGCCTTCCTGAGATGCTTATTGGAGGAACGGTGACCCGAGCGCCACCATTCACCAAAAACACACAATATTGCCCCGTCACAACCTTGTCACCCGTTTATTGTCACCCAGTAATCCCAGCATCTATTCTAGGGTCTCCTCATCCAATCAGAGAACGCCTTGTATCCAATAAAGGCGATCTGTGAATGGGCGCGGTGCCCAGTGACCCGCCTGTAGTGTAAAGGCGCCACTACAGTGATGCCAACGATCTGCCGAGTCCTGTGCCGTCCCACGGGGGGGGGCACCCACTTGGCACATGCACTGTCTACGGAAAGCCTCGCCTGTATAAGCACGCAACGCGATGATCATCGGTGCTTTGTGTCTCTGGGACTCCCCAATCTCGGTAAAGTGATGATTAGGCTCTTTACCCATGTGATCAGATGTGTCCAATCACAGCCCATCACATATAAACAAGGAAATGACTTATCGGCTTTTCCTTTCTCTCACCGACAGAGGAGAGGAGAGGAGAGCCGATCAACGGCATTTCCTCACAGGGGAGACATGTACAGATAATCAGTGCTGCAAATCAGTGCTGCATATCAGTGTGCCTTCATCAGTGCCCATCAGTACAGCCTAGGGGTGCAACGGATCGTCACTGATCCGTGATCCGAGCGGTCCACCCTGTTCGGATCGGTACACATGCGCTCCGAGGTGCACGCCGCTGCCTTAGGAAAGGCCGTGACTTCGGCCTAGCTCCGGAGCGGCGGCCATCTTGGTACACCCAGCGGCCGTTTACCACGTGATCGCTCCGTGAAATGACGGAGCGATCACTTGTAAACAAACCGGCGTCATGTTTTGATTCCTCTCTCCCCTCTGTGTACTGATCTGTACAGTGGAGGGGAGAGATCGGATGGCAGCAGTGCCAATACTCTGCAATGCCCTGCCAATACTCTGCAATACCCGCCAATACTCTGCCATACCCTGCTAATATATTATTACAGTGGGGGAATTTGTGGATATTACAGTGGGGGGAGATTGTGGATATTACAGTGGGGGGAGATTTTCTTTTTTTGTTGTTGATCCGAACCGTGAGTTTTTCGATCCATTGCACCCCTAGTACAACCTATCGGTGCCCATCCATGCTGCATATTAAAGCCACCTGATCAGTGCAGCCTCATAAGTGCACATCAGTGAAGGAGAAAAATGAACTGGATGGACTGGTGTCTTTATTCAACCTTACTAACTATGTAACTATGTAACTATGTAACTATTATCTACAATATTTTCTAACAGAAATTAAGAAAAACTTTCTTTTTTTTTTTCAAAGTTTTTGGGGGTTTTTTTTTTAGCAAAAAATGCAAAAAAATAGGTGATTAAATACCACCAAAAGACAGCTCTATTTGTCTATAAAAAAATTGTCTGGGTACAGTGTTGTATGACCGCGCAATTGTCATCCAAAGTGCGACAGAGCTAAAAACTGAAAATTTTGGCCTGGGCAGGAAGGGGGTGAAAGTGCCTGATATTGAAGCGGTTAAATGAATACAAGAAGTCCCCTGATTGGATGAGGGTGAGTAGATGGGAGGTCATGCTGCGTTCCCCAGCATATCCAATTGGAGAACCCCCCCCCCCCATGGTTACTATGCAGACAGAAAGTCGCTCGGCGCAGGTGCAGAAGATTGCTGTGATGACTGTAGAGGCGCCAACTACTACAGCGATAGTTAGTGACCCCCCCCCCCTCCGTTCTAAGGTATGCAGACGTCCTTTGTGCCACACTGGACCAATATAAGTTTGTAATACAGTTCATACCTGGAAGTCAGCTTTGCAATGATTTCAGGGGGTCACCCCAGCAATCCTCCATCACAACAATATACATTTTGGATACAGGAGGCCGATCCACCACTATAGAGATCACATATGATACTTTATGGTTGTTTGTAATCACTGACTCTTGTTGTACAACACATAACCTATTTGGTGCATCTAAATTTGCTCTGAATCTAAGGAGCCAGCTAAAAAAGTTAGGAGCCAGTTTTTTGTTTTTTTTTAATGAACAAAACTTTATTTTCAGTGGCACAACTTCTCTTGTTTAGCCCTATGATACCCTAGAGAATAAAATGGTGGTAGTTCCAATTTTTTAAGTCACACGATATTACTGCAAAGGTCTAGGTAAAACAACGTTTCAGTAAACAACACATTAAAGTGGGGTTCCACCCAAAAAAACAAAAATACCTGAAAAATTCGGGAAAAAAAACCCCAAAAAAAACATTTGGATATTTTTTTTTTTACTTACCTCTAAATGCCTGTTGCTAGGTGGTCCCTCGTAGTCTGCCTCTTCCTTTGCCTGGGCTGGTGACATCACTTCCCCCTCGGCACAGGAAGGGCTCCGCTCTGCCGCCTCCTTCCTGTCAATCATCTGGGACCCATTACAGGTCCCAGGTGATTGAGCGGCCAATCACGACGCGCGGCACCGCTCGCGCATGCGCAGTGGGTGCCAGGCTGTGAAGCCACAGCCCGGCGCCCACAGTTGAAATGCTGGCGCCGACGAGCGGAGGGGGGGGGGGACGAGCGGTGCTTCGATCCCCCGCATCGCTGGACCCAGGGACAGGTAAGTGTCCAATTAAAAGTCAGCAGCTGCAGTATTTGTAGCTGCTGACTTTTATTTATTTTTATTTTTTTTAATGGACCCCCTGGGTGGAACTCCTCTTTAAAGTTCATTTTAGGGGGCAGAAAAACGCAATAAATAACCAATTGTTTTGGTAAAATGTGAAAAGTTTTTTTATTTGGGGTTTTATGTGCTTGGGTGTTACTTACTTTTTTTTTACAATATATTTTATATATATATATATATATATATATATATATATTATTAACCTGTACCACGTGATTAGCTTAGCCAATCACAATCGAAAGCAAGCTGCTCATTCATGACAGCTAAGCTATTGGTTATACAGTGATGATTGATCATCACTGTACTCATACGAAATAAAAATAAGTACGAAAAAAAGAGGCAACATTTGTACGACCCTAAAACATAGACCTTTACTGACTGTTCTAGAGAAGCAGAAATATGCCGCACTGTCCTGAGATTGAAATTTACTGTGACACGTATTTTTCTTTCAGCCAACCACGGGAATTCCTTACAAGGAGGACAATTACATCATTATGACAACTGCTGATAAAGAGAAATACAAGTGTATGCTTCCCCCTTCTGCCAGTGAGAATCAGGTAACTGCTCCATTGTCCGGACTTTAAAGAGACCCTGTCATTAGACCATTTTAACAACAACCTTCCCATAGGTTTTTATGTGCAATTCACATGTTTTATGCATGTTGTTTACCTACAAAATCCTCCCTTGTGTAGCACCCAAAAGTGAGACTGCTGCTGGGATCTACTTCTTGGATGTGATGTCAGAAGCCCCAGCAAACTCCAAGCTGTCACTCAGTGACACTATAATATTCCCCATCGCTCCTCCCTGGCAGCTTCATAAAAGGTTATGTAGGTAGGGATATGGGAGCTGGGCCAGCGCAGACTGTATTTAGACACTCCCACAAGGACAAGTCTGATCATTGGAGGAGAGCAGCCTGAGTTCCCAGCATAGCTAGAGAACTGACCACGATGTGCTCTCCTGATTAGTGTGGTCAGTTATTTTAATAGAAAAGCAGAGGGACTGGCAGGAACACCATTGATTTCACATAAATGCTGCTTTCACACTGCGGCCATGTTGGCAGTAAAGCGCTGATCGTATTAGCGGCGCTTTTTTGGCAGCTAGCGGGGTGCTTTTAACCCCTGCTTAGTGGCCAAAGGGTTAAAACCGTCCATGTTACAACGCTTCCGATGCGCTTTTTAGGTACTTCCAAATCGTCCATTCCAATAGGCAGGGGCGGTGTAGGAGCGATGTACAGTTGTGCTCATAAGTTTACATACCCTGGCAGAATTTATGATTTCTTGGACATTTTTCAGAGAATATAAATGATAACACAAAACATTTATTTCACTCATGGTTAGTGTTTGGCTGAAGCCATTTATTATCAATCAACTGTGTTTTACTATTTTTAAATCATAATGGCAACAGAAACTACCCAAATGACCCTGATCAAAAGTTTACACACCCCAGTTCTTAATTCCGTGTATTGCCCCCTTTAACATCAATGACAGCTTGAAGTCTTTTGTGGTATTTGTGGATGAGGCTCTTTATCTTCTCAGATGGTAAAGCTGCCCATTCCTCTTGGCAAAAAGCCTCCAGTTCCTGTAAATTTTTGGGCTGTCTTGCATGAACTGCATGTTTGAGATCTCCCCTGATTCACTCAATGATATTGAGGTCAGGAGACTGAGATGACCACTCCAGAACTTTCACTTCTGCTTTTTTGTGTTTTGGATCATTGTCATGTTGGAATGTCCAAGTACATCCCATGTGCAGTTTCCTGGCTGATGAATGCAAATGTTCCTGCAGTACTTTTTGATAACATACTGCATTCATCTTGACACTAATTTTGACCAAATTTCCTGTGCCTTTTGTAGCTCACACATCCCCAAAACATCAGCGATCCACCTCCGTGTTTCACAGTAGGAATGGTGTACCTTTTCATCATAAGCCTTGTTGACTCCTCACCAAATGTATCGTTTATGGCCAAAAAGCTCAATTTTGGTCTCATCACTCCAAATGACTTTGTGCTAGAAGGTTTAAGTCTTGTCTCTGTGCTGTTTGGCGTATTGTAAGTGGGATACTTTGTGGCATTTGCGTAGTAATGGTTTTCTTCTGGTGACTCGACCATGCAGCCCATCTTTCTTCAAGTGCCTCCTTATTGTGCATCTTAAAACGGCCACACCACATGTTTTCAGAGAGTCCTGTATTTCACCTGAAGTTACTTGTGGGTTTTTCTTTGCATCCTGAACATTTTTTTCCTGGCAGTTGTGGCTGAAATTTTAGTTGGTCTACCTGACCGCGGTTTGGTTTCAACAGAACCCCTCATTTTCCACTTTTTGATTAGAGTTTGAACACTGCTGATTGACATTCTCAATTCCTTGGATATCTTTTTATATCCCTTTGCTGTTTTAAACAGTTCAACTACCTTTTCCCGCAGATCCTTTGACAATTCTTTTGCTTTCCCCATGACTCAGAATCCAGAAACGTCAGTGCAGCACTGGATGAAAGATGCAAGGGTCTGTCAGGAGTCCAGAAACTCATTGACCTTTTATACACACACACTAATTACAAGCAAACAGATCACAGGTGAGGATGGTTACCTTTTTAATAGCCATTCACACCCCTTTCTGTCAATTTTTTTTTTTTTTTTGTTCAATAATTTTTTTTATTGAAAGTTTTTTTTAAACATCGTACAGTATCAGAACATAAATAGATGGGAAAGGTACATTATCCCTACAGCTCTAATATTATTTGAATACAACTTGTCATTTGACATAAACCACGTACAAAAGCGTTTGAATTACTCCATATAAGCATCTTGATGAAAAGCCGGACAGTACACCAGGCCCATCCCTCATCTTCATCTTCGAGATAGTCAAAGCTATATTAAGATTATGGTGCTTATTATAGCTATATCTCTCCACGGCATGCCTATCATATTACAGGCATTAAATAACTGTACCTTAAATAAAAGTGGATAGTAGAGAAAAAGCAAGAATGAATAAGATAGAAGAAAAAGTGTGTATGGGGAAGAGGGGGGGGGGGGGGGGGGTAAGGGAAGGTGTCCAGCCAGTGCAAGAATCAACCTTTTAAATCTATCTCACTACTATCCCTGTTGGGACATAATTTCTGCATATGGTGATGAAAACTTAAAGGCGAACCAACAGGATCATATTTTATTCGCTAAATCCAATTTGTTTCGCAATGTGAGTGTGCTGCTTTCCATATGGTAGATTCGATCTACCTCTACGAGCCATTGGCGTAACATGGGAATTGCTTGTTTCCAAAATTTTGGGATAAGCACCTTAGCTGCATTTAGGAGATGAGGTATAATAGATTTTTTTTATATGATCCTATTGGTTCATCCGTACAGTGAAATAGTATTACCCAGGGGTCATTGATAACCTCACTACCCTGTATTTCCTTAATCCAATGTAAAACAGTTGACCAATATGGTTTAATAAGGGGGCACAGCCACCAAACATGGGCGTGTGTCCCTTGTTCACCACACCCTCTCCAGCAGAGCTCCGATTTGGATGGAAAAGTCTTATGGAGCACTACGGGAGTATAGTGCCATCTTGTCAATAGGTTATAATTTGCTTCAGCTGCGTTCGATGAAATGGACGCGATATGTGCCAATTGAAGTATGGTGTTGCGTTGATTATCTGATAATGAACTTTGGAGCGCTTGCTCCCATTTGGCGAGAAATGACTGTTGAGAAACAGGAGATGAGGACAAAAAGGCTTGATAAAAGAGTGAGATGGGTTTATCAGGAGATTGGACCCCGGGCAAGTAGGCTCTCTGTTGGATTCAGATCGTAGAGGTTGCTGGAGGGATTTAATGAATTGCGAAAGTTGATGGTATTTCCATTGATCCATAAATGATATCGGGGTCGTTGTTAGACTTGATATGGGAAGGATTCCGGTGTCCGTGATCACTTGATGTAGCGAAAGAGGGGAATCCGATATCCAGTTGCTAAATCTTGGGTCCATGTTCCCTGGTGGGAAGTAGTCATGACCACCTTTCTGTCAACTTGTGTGCATGTTATCAGGCCAAAATCGCCAGGGCATGTAAACTTTTGATCAGGGTCATTTGGGTAATTTCAGCTGTGATTGATTTAAAAAGAGTAAACACAGTTGATTGATAATAAATGGCTTCAGCCAAACACTAACCATGAGTGAAAAATGTTTTTGTGTTATCATTCATATTCTCTGAAAAAATGGCCAAGAAATCAAATTCTCTCAGGGTATGTAAACTTATGAGCACAACTGTACATCGCTCCTACACCGCCCCTGCCCATTGGAATAGGCAGTGATTCGTAAGAGCCTGAAAAGCAATTTACTGTGCTTATGGTGTGTTTTTCATAGGTCACATTACTCAAAAACGTAACATGAATGCGTTCTTGCTGCGTTTTCAATGCATTTGAACTGGGAGGTGTGTGGTTTTTAACACCACAATGGAAGCACAATGACATACATAGACATACATAGAATTTAAAGGGATACATTTTTCTGGAGCTTTTCTTGCGATAAAAGGTGCCAATAATGGCCAGCAATAAATTCATATTCTTTTGAATGATCTTAAATAAAAAGTTGAATATAACACTATTTTATATATAAAAAATCTAAATATTTTTTAAAAACTAATTTTTGGTTTTGACACCACAATTTCTATTCAGTTCACCTCTACATAGGAAGACTTTCTTGTTTTCTGACACGTTTCTCAGGACAAGGTCTGGATATATACATATAATTTTTTTTATTTTTTTTATTTGATTTGTACATGTACACGGGACGTTTTTACAACCTTTCCTGAACGATTTAGCTTGAAAGATAGTAACCCACATTGAAAACGCCCCGTTTTGCTGCATTTACATGCCATGTTTAGTGGCGTTTTGCCACGTTTTAAAAAAAATTAAAAATATTTTTTGAAAAAAACGCCTCTAAACAAAACGCAGGCTAAACGCGAGTTACCGCATCATGGTTGGGTCAGCAGAGCTGAGCCTGGAAGCGGGCACAAGAAACGTGCAGATCGTGCTTTGGTAGCGCTGCTGGTGTAGATGGTTTAACAAAGGGGTGGTCCTTGTTGCCCCAAAAATGTGTAACCACGCCACTCATGTCATCCCCTGGATGTCTTCTGCAAACATCCCTTGTAATAGAAAAAAAGTGAGATCTGGGGTCAAAAAGACCTCAGATCTCGTATTTACACAAAAATGCAATAAAAAAATAAATGTCCCTTTTTAAGAGCTATGGGTGGAAGTGACATGACGTTGCTTCTGCCCTGCAATGGTATGGAGCCGGGTAGGGGCCATCTTCCCCTCACTCCGCTCCATGCCAAGCAGGGGACAGGATCCGATCGCCTCCTCCGCTGCCGGCGGCTCTAGTAAGCGGCGGAGGGCACCCGAGCGTGGGGGCCCCCCGTCTCCCGCCGATAAAAGTGACCTCACAACGAATCCGCCGCTGAGACCACTTTTATCTTAAAGCGGACCACCCACTGAAGAAGTGGATACCGGGTTTCTGGCAGATAGCTGCTGCCATTACAATGATATTCCACTTCAAAGAGCCGACGCACAACTGCGGGGGCGGCGTCCCTAAGTGGTTAAAGTAGCACAGTGCTGAATAGTAAAATGGCCTGGTCATGAAGGGGGGCATCACCTTCCAGAGGTCAAGTGGTTAATAAGTTCTACAATTTATATGTGGCAGCATTTCTACTCACATCATAACGTTGTCTTTGTCTGTACAGCAGATTTCAGATAAGGTCCCAGATTTCACTCAGCTCTTCTGGAAATATTAATCCAATAGGAACTTTTATATTTTGAACAGCCACTTCTGTCATTATTTGGATAAAGTGTTAGGCTACTTTCACACTAAGGAACTTTTACAGGTGCTATAGTGCTAAAAATAGTGCCTGTAAAGCGCCTCTCCTGTCACTCCAGTGTGAAAGCCCAAGTGCCTACACACTGGAGCGGTGCGCTGGCAGGACGCTAAAAAAAGTTCTGCAAGCCACATCTTGGGGGCGCTTTAGGAGCGGTGTATACACATCTCCCTCAGTCTGGGGCTCCATGCAAGATTTCGCCTCATGGAGTTTCATTGATAATGAGAACGGTGAGGAATCAGTCCAGAACTACACGGGAGAATCTTGTCAATGATCTCAAGGCAGCTGGGACCATAGTCACCAAGAAGACAATTGGTAACACACTACGCCGTGAAGGACTGAAATCCTGCAGTGTCTGCAAGGTCCCCCTGCTCAAGAAAGCACATGTACAGGTCTGTCTGAAGTTTGCTAATGAACATCTGAATGATTCAGAGGAGAACTGGGTGAAAGTGTTGTGATCAGGTGAGACCAAACTTGAGCACTTTGGCATCAACTTAACTTGCTATGTTTGGAGGAGGAGGAATGCTGCCTATGACCCCAAGAACACCATCCTCACCATCAAACATGGAGGTGAAAACATTTTGCTTTGGGGGTGTTTTTCTGCTAAGGGGACAGGACAACTTCACCGCATCAAAGGGATGATCTATGGGGGCCATGTACCATCACATATGGGTGGGAACCTCTGTCCCTCAGCCAGAGCATTGAAAATGGGTCGTGGATAAGTCTTCTAGCCTGACAATGACCCAAAACACATGGTCAAGGCAACAAAGGAGTAGCTCAAGAAGAAGCACATTAAGGTCCTGGAGTGGCCTAGCCAGTATCCAGACCTTAACCAATAGAAAATTTATGGAGGGAGCTGAGGGTTTGTTACAAAACGTCAGCCTCAAAACCTTAATCACTTGGAGAGGATCTGCAAAGAGGAGTGGGACAAAATCCCTCCTGATATGTGTGAAAACCTGGCCAACTACAAGAAACGTCTGACCTCTGTGATTGCCAACAGAGGGTTTGGCCACCAAGTACCAAGTCGTGTTTTGCAAAGGGGTCAAATACTTATTAACTTTTTTTTTTTTTTTCTGGATATTTTTGTTATTCTGTCTCTCACTGTTCAAATAAACCTACCATTAAAATTATAGACTGATCATTGCTTTGTCAGTGGGCAAATGTACAAAATCGGCAGGAGATGAAATACTTTTTTTTTTTTTTTTTTTTTCCCCCTCACTATATATGTAAACAAATCACTTTACAGAGAGCAGGGCTCTGAGAGGTCAAGATCTGAGGGGTAGAATTCTCCTTGGTCACACTGGTCGGCATATATACCTGGGCAGCACTAAATTCTAATTGTAATCCCTTCAATCCTGCCCAGCAGTAGCACAGCTAGCTTTCAGAACAGGCTGTGTATGAAGGCGTGTACTATTTGATTTTGAATAATGCTGTGATCTGTGAGGTGGGACTTGGGAGGTTTTGATTCTTCCTGTGGGTGTGACTGGGCGGGATTGAATACTAATTAGAAAGTATTCCATCCCACCCACCATCAGAGCTGTGAAGGAAGTTGCATCATTTGCACAGTCTCAGACTACAGAGGGGTGTGTTTTAGGCTAGAAATGCAGTAGGAAGAGGCTATGGAAGGGATTCGGTCTACATCAAACTATACAGAGTGTCACATGGTACTAAACCACAACTAAACCCAGAATATCAGGGGATCTGCAGACAACAGAGCAACATGGTACAGGGCTCTGATCTATGCTGGGACTGATCATTCTATTCAGTTCTACTGAAAAAGGTGGAGTTCAGCTTTAAAAATACAAAAATTGTGTACATAAATGCATTACTTTTTTTTTTTTTTTTAAGGAGGAAGAACGGGATTATAAAGGACCAACACCGGCTGAACTGCTCGAACCTCTTTTCAGACAGACCAGCTGTTCATATCGGGTATTTGTTCTGGATTCTTTCTTCTACTGTATTTTCCTATTGGAAACCTGTGAAATAGGCTGCCATTACTGACGTCCTTTTTGATTTAATTCCTTAAAGTGGACCTTCAGTCTTCTTTCTTTTTTTTTTTTTTTTTTTTTACTTTTCATCTATTAAATCTTCTGCTCTTGTTTTAACTTTGGATAGCAAAACATTTTTTTTCTGCCAGTAAATACCTTATACAGCCCACTTCTTGTTTCTTGTCTGGTAAAAAAAGTGCAGCTCATAAACCTTTAAAGGGGTTGTAAAGTTAATTTTTTTTTTTTTTTTTTTTTTTAAATAACAAACATGTTATACTTACCTTCACTGTGCAGCTCGTTCTGCACAGAGTGGCCCCGAACCTGGTCTTCTGTGGTCCCTCGGCGGCTGTTTCAGCTCCTCCCTGCAAGCATTTACCACCTTAATGCGAGCTCCCTCGCATGGTGGTGAGTGCTTGCGGGCGCGCTCCCGTGATACAGCCGGCGGCTATAGCCGCTCGCTGTATCACTCGCCCCCGGCGCGCCGCGTCAACGGATGTGATTGACAGCAGCGCGAGCCAATGGCTGCGCTGCTTTCAATCCATCCACTGCAGCCAATCAGCGACCAGGCTGAGCTGCAATGAAGATGACGAGAACGAGCAGCGAAGATTCGAGGCGTCAGGTAAGTAAAACGGGGGGGCTGGGGCGGCGGTACTGTCAAAAGTTTTTTCACCTTAATGCATAGAATGCATTAAGGTGAAAAAATTTTTACCTTTACAACCCCTTTAATAAAAAACAGTCCAGTCAAAAGTCCAAAAAAATGAGATGACAGAGGACTCAGAAGATCTCAGCAGACAAGAGAATGATTGTGTATCCACCAATAGGGGGCCGGTTGTTGCCAATCCCGAGATATGTATAAATAGCTAAATACCCCCCAGGTAAGTATTAAGGGACTTTGTAGGCAACAAAGAAAGAAATTAATCAAAAAATATGTATAAATGATGTTTTTTTTTTTTTTTTAAATCTTTATTTAAGGAGTGCAGATTATACAATTCAAGAATACAACATGAAAGTTATCTGTTTCTGTTAGTGGTTTTTCACACATAAAATATAAGAAATTCAAGTCAATGATGTTCATTTTAAAGAAGATATAAAATTATTTAGGTGTAAAAGTCACCAAAGAATATATTGAGTAAAAACAACAAGTTACAACAAATAGTTAGTGTGTGGTAGTTTTGTGGATATTCAGCCTTACACGTTTCAGGACACTTGGGGGGGGGGGGGGTCCTTTCATCAGGGGCATTCAGGACAAGGTGAAAAACTACCATAGCATGTTCTAAAAACAAAAAGAAACATCATAGTAATGATAGAAAAACAGGAATGGACATAAAAAAAGGGGGTAAATCCAACATGGACGAGGGTCAAGAAAAGACCCTTGTCCATGTTGGATTTCTCCTTCCTTTTTTTTTTTTTTTTTTTTTTTTTTATATGTCCAATTCTGTTTTTCTATCATTACTATGATGTTTCTTTTTTGTTTTTAGAACATGCTATGGTAGTTTTTCACCTTGTCCTGAATGCCCCTGATGAAAGGACCCCCCCAAGTGTCCTGAAATGTGTCAGGCTGAATATCCACAAAACTACCACACACTATTTGTTGTAACTTGTTGTTTTTACTCAATATATTCTTTGGTGACTTTTGCACCTGAATAATTTTATATCTCCTTTAAAATGAACATCATTTATACATCTATATATGTTTTTTGATTAATTTCTTTCTTTGTTGCCTACAAAGTCCCTTAATACTTACCGGGGGGGGGTGTGGTATGTACCCATTTCAGCAGACACCAAGAGACTTCCACGTGACAGGCACAGTTCAGGAAACAATGGTGATGCGTTATGTTCAGAGAACTTCGCCACTGAAGAAGTTCTCTCAACATAGCGCGTACGGGGGGAGGAGCCACGCGCTGACTTCACCCACTGCCGACCTGCAGACACAGGTCTCTCACACACCGCTGTGTTGATCTGTACATGTGCATATCATGAGGATGTTTGTGAGTAAGATTTTTATTTTTTTTAAGCTTTAATAAATCAATTTTTATAAGTATAACAGAGCGCACTTGGATCCTTTCTTGTCCTTTTTCATGCCTTGGGAGAATCGAGGGGAGTTCCTGGTTATATCCGGATTCTTAACCCTGATTTGGGACCTGTGCATTTGACCATCTGTTAGTTCAGTGGTCCATTAATAGAGGTGAGCGAAGCGAGTGCTGTGGAGGGCCTGTCACCATTGTTTCCTGAACTGTGCCCGTCACGTGGAAGTCTCTTGGTGTCTGCTGGGATCTTTTAGTCCTCTTCATCTTCCTTTTTTCTTTTATTTATTTTTTGGACTTTTAACTGGACTGTTTTTTATTAAAGTGATTGTAAAGGTTTGCGTGTGGTGTGTGTTTTTTTTGTTTTTTTGTTTTGGTTTTTTTTTTTTTGTTTTGTTTTTGTTTTTTTTTATTTAAAAAAATAAAATAAAAAAAAACTTCATACTTGCCTCCACTGTGCAGTTCGTTTTGCACAGAGTGGCCCCAAACACTGTCTTCTGGGGTCCCTCAGCAGCTCTTGCGGCTCCTCCTCTTATCAGATAACACCCTAGGAGAAGCGCACTCCTGAGGGGTTACCTTGCGGGCGCGCTCCCGAGTCCAGCACTTGCATTCATAGACACGAGTGCCGGACTCGGCCCCCGTGCCCGCAACATTGGATTTGATTGACAGCAGCGGGAGCCAATGGCTGCGCTGTTATCAATCTATCCACTCAAGAGCCGGGAGCCCTGGGCAAAGGAAGAGCGCGTCTCCGCCAGGTGAAATTCCAGGGCTCAGGTAAGTAAAACGGGGGGGGGATGGGGGGGCTGGTGAAAGCCAGGTGTTTTTTCACCTTGGGATGCATTAGGTGAAAAAACACTAGGGTTTACAACCCCTTTAACTGTTTATGTGCTGCACCTTATTTTACAATACTCTATAGAGGGATTATGTGATCTTTTTTTGTGCTAGCTGTATTTAGTAATTTTGTGTAGTACATTCTTTGCGCTGATTGAACCATTTTCTTTACATTGTCTGGTAATAAGCCTAGGCTTATGACATCATGCACAGCTCTCTTGTGAGAGTTTGCCAGGAAGGGAGGGGGGGGGGATGAGTCATAAGAGGGCTGAGAGCTGCAGAGCTGGAGGTGTGTGTGTAAATCCAGGAAGTAAGCAGGCAGCAGCTTCAGCTGCCCACAGTTAAAATGGCTGCAGCCCGACTTAGTGGAGGGCAATTTCTGCAGCATATTTGGCAAGTACAGTATCACAGTATATGTAAAATAATATGCAAAGTGGTGGAGGGAAGCTTCAAAATGGCAAAGATGGTTTTTATTACAATTTATGTAAGCAGACTGCAGTTCCTCTTTAATAGTCATTCTTGTGTAGTGATTCTAGTCCTTTGTCACTCACTGACTTGGAACAAGTAGGAAGTTTGTGATATAAATCTAAAGCTAGAAAATTGTATGGCCTTGTGGTTCCTTTACCAATAACCAGCTTCTTACCATTGTAGATCGAGTCATATTGGACATACGAGGTGTGCCATGGGAAACACATACGGCAATACCATGAGGAGAAAGAAGCAGGACAGGTGTGTGCAAATAATCTATTCTGACTACTCAGTTTGGAGAACTTTCAAGGAAACATGTGCTAAAAATGACGTTTTTTATTTATTTTTTATTAAAAACAGACACGTATTCAGGAGTATTACCTTGGAAACATGGTGAAGAAGAGCTCACATGACGCAGGTTTGGCATTTTAAATACTTTGACCTCTGAAAGCCAACTTCAAAACTTTTCAGGTTTAGGTGGGTACCAGTGGGCTGAATCCCCCTTTTAGCTTTCTATTTCCCTGGAAGGCTCCCCAAAGTAGATTGTGGGGTCTATTTACTAAAACTGGTAGGGTACAAAATCTGGTGCAGCTCTGCATAGAAACCAGTCCGCTTCTTTGTTGTCAAAGCTTAACCACATTCCGTCTGGCCTATAGCAAAATGATGGCCGGGCGGTGGTTTAATTATTACTGTACGTCATATGAAGTCCTTGAGAACATGCTGCCCGGGGGCACGCTGCTTGGCGATCGGTGGTTCGGTGTGTCGCTCGGACACAACATCTTGGATCACAGTAAAGAGCCTATGATATAAGCTCTTTACTGAAAGGTGCCAGGTGTGGCACTGGAGGGGAAGAGGAGACAAATGAGCAGAAGTTACACTTTTGGGTGGAACTCCGCTTTTAATGCCTTCTGTTCATTTCCTTGAATGTAAAATTAAAGAATAAAAAAAAGTGATCCATGCTGATAGCAGAGGAACAAGGCAGCGGACAGAAATGACACTTAGTGCTCTGGCAGCGGACAGAAATGACACTTAGTGCTCTGGAATGAGACAAGTACACACTATAGAGGGATATGCTTTGTTAATATTTCATGTATAAGGTTTACAACTACTTTAACATAGTTTCTCCTTAAATGGCTGCTACCACTCCCAGCCACCGTTCACTTTTGTTTACAATTCTAAGTATTCCATTGAGAATGTTTTCTGACTAACATTGTATAATTACTATGTCCTGCAGGGGACCGCCGGCATGAAGGAGGGAAAGCGGAAAGCAAAAGAGTGAGTAAAACAAATATCTAGATATAAAACGGTGGTACATTTACAAAGCATGGTAGCATCTCTTGCATTGTTTAGATGATTTGATTGGGTTTCAATATGTTTCTTATAAGCATTTTATTCTTTAATTTGATCTAGGAATGAGAATAGATAGGGAGGAGAAATCTTGGCCAATCTGTGTGCGTTCACTAATCACAATGATATAAGTGTAAGTTCACTTTTACAGAAAAATCTGTAAGATGAAATTACACGAGACCCCTTCCTCGCGGGGCCCGCTGACCTGCATTAAGGCGATCGCCCGTTCTGAGCCCCGGTATAGCCGCCTCACAGCTCCTTCGCTTATAAACACTATCAGGTTTCTCTCTTCTTCCCCGCTGAGAGGATGGGCTACGTGGGTTCTGATTTGGTCTGCGCCGACTAATTAGAATACGTCCCTCCTGGGTATGTTTAGGAGATTAAACGCCGAGGATTTCCAATTACCGGAGCCGTGAGGCGGCTATACCGGGGCTCAGAACGGGTGATCCACCGCCATGCAGGCGGGGGGGGAGGAGGGATGTGGGGGTCCTGTGTAAGTTCACCTTACAAATTTTTCTGTAAAGGGGAACTTGCCCTTTTAACTACTTCCTTACTGTGCTACAGAGCGGCTCCCGGAATCACACCCCCTGGGGCACACATCCGGTGAGCACTGTGTTCATTGGACACAGACAATCACAGATGGCGGTAAAGGGCCAATCACAGCACCCCTTCACCATGTGATCAGTTGTGTCCAATCATAGCTGATCAGTGTACACAAACTTGCCAGTTATCAGCAGTACTTTCCTCACTTGCTGTGACAGCGTGAGGAGAGCCAGTAACCAGCCAATGTCACAGGTTACATGTACACAGATATTCAGTGCACTAATCATCAGTACTCTGATTATCAGTGCAGCCTCATCGGTGAAGGAGAAAAATTACTTGTTTGCAAAATTTTATAACAGAAATTAAAACAAAAGTTTGTTTTTTCAAAATTATTGGTCTTTTTTTTGTTTAGCAAAAAATAAAAAATCCCAATGGTGATTAAATACCACCAAAAGAAAGCTCTGACTCAAAAAATATAAGTACAGTGTTACATGACCGCGCAATTATCATTCAAAGTGTGACGGCACTGAAAGCTGAAAATTGGCCTGGGCAGGAAGGGGTGTGTAGGAGCCCAGTAAGCAAGTGAGTAACCACTTGCGCTCCGGAAGGTTTAAACCCCCCCCCCAAGCAGGCCATTTTTTTGCAATATGGCTCTGTTACTTTAGTCAAAATTTCGCAGTCATGCAACGCTGTACACAAATAAAATTGATGTCCTTTTTTTTTTTTTTTTTTTTTTCCACAAATATAGCTTTCTTTTGGTGGTATTTGTGACTTTGTGCAGTATATTTTTTGTGCTATAAACAAAAAAAACTATTTTTGACTTTCTGCCATAAAACATATCTAATAAAAAAAATGTAATTTTTTTTCATAAATTTAGGCCAATATGTATTCTACTACATGGTTTTTGGTAAAAGAAAACTCCCAATAAGCATATATTGATTGGTTTGTGCAAAAGATATAGCGTCTACAAACTATGGGATATTTTTATATATTTTTTACTAGTAATGGCGGCGATTATTAAATTATAGCGGGCCTGTGATTTTGTGGCACACAGTCGGGACACTGACGCTTTTTGAGGACCAGTGACACTAATACAGTGATCTGTGCTAAAAATATGAACTGTCACTTTACTAATGACACTGGCTGGGAAGGGGTTAACATCTACAACGATCAAAGGAAAGGGTTAACTGCATGCCTAGCTTGTGTTTGTACTCTGTGTGGGAGATGCTTTTATTAGGGGAAGGCATTGATCCATGTTCCTGCTTTGCAGACACACAGGATCAATGAGTTCCCTACTGACAAAACGGCGATCTGCCTTGTTTACGTGGGCAGATCGCCGTTCTGGCTCTCTGCCTAATGATCAGCAGGTGGCAGCAGACACCGAGTCCCCGGTACCGACAGATCAGCCCCAGACGCGGAAGGGTCGGATCATGTACTAGGAATATAATATGTGGGCGGTCCCGAAGTGGTTAAAGTAAATTTGATGTAATATTTCAGGTGCCTTAATTTACTGGATCTGGGGTTTTGTCCAGTATTGGCATTCTGTTGTCGTACCATATATCTTGTGGTTCCCTTTACAGTTCTGTAATGTATCTGAAGTGGAAGACACTATAATTATACACCCAGCTAGGCATGGCATCTGCATACCAGTAGATTTCCATAGTTTAGTGTCACCTTTTTATTCATACTTTATTCATATAGATTCAATATGATTTGCAAAATGGAATAGGCTACTTGATACAGTTGTATTTCTTCTCCAGGCATTTCCTCATGTTGACGTGTGATAGGACCCAGTTTTGGCTATTATGATATACTTCTGCTCACCCAATAATCTCATCATACAAATGTGGGCCTGCTTAAAGAGGAATCAAGTTTTTTCTTTTTTGGACACCGCGCTGGTCCTGAAGAGCTGTGGGCAGGAGTTTTTAGGCGAGGCCGTGGCTTTGGCCTAGTCCGCGGCCTCGCGAACTAGTCTGAAGCCGCGGCCTCGTCTAAAAACTCCTGCCCGCAGCCCTTTAGAACCGGCGCGGTGAAAAAAAAAATCGATTTGCTTAAATTTTGAATCGGTTTGACCTCTCAACTTGATTCAAGATTTAAATCGATTTTTTCCCTTAACGTCTTTCAGGACAGCACCTTGAGAGCGTGGCTCCACCCACTTGACAGGAAACACACCTCCACCAAACTTTAAAAGGAGGCTCCTTCCCACTTATCATCAGTTTATGTGTTTCCTCCGGCGGGAACACATGTGGGGGTTTGGAGCTCTCAAGGTTCTGTCCTGAGAGAACAGGCTCCCTACTCCACTATTTTTACCTACCTCAGGAGAGCCGATTCCTCCCATTTTCCACAGGCTTACGGGTGCCGGGTGGATGGGCTCCTTCTCCCTCGTCAGTGCTCGGGGAGAGCCAGGACTGCTCCGGGTATTGCTGCTCCCAGGCAGGGGCGTCAGGCATGTCAGGCATTTCTGTTTGTTTTTTTCTTGCCTGCACATGTTTTTTCCCTGACGCCGCCGCCATCTTGGGAAGGGCAGTCAGAGGACTGCATCCGCCGGATGTGAGGTATCCGGAAGTGGGGCGGCATCCATGGAGCAGGCGCCAGGCGTCATTTCCGCCGGAAGCGCAGGGGGAGGAGGGAGGAATAGGTCTGGTGCCTATTTATTGCCGGTTCCGGTCCGGCGCACAGGTGCTATTGGAGTCCGGAACCGGCGTTTTCGCCACAGGCATCACGCTGCTGCCTCAGCATGGATTCAGGAACCGCAGCGAGTGGAACAGGCACAGGCACCAGCAAGGCCCAGGTAAGGAGCAGACTGTAGTTTCTGCTCAGCTTTACTGTGGGGTCTCTCTCTAGCCCTCTTCTCTCTAAATGTTAGTGAAGTTTGAGGGTATTTTTTTCCCCCTGGTGGCGGAGGGGCCTGTCAGGGCACATGAGTCTGATAGCTTTTCTCACTGTGCACCTGTGGTGAGCAACCTTGAGTAATCAGGCTGACTCTAAAAGATGGTTTGTCTTTTTTCTCTCTCTTTTTTCCCTTATCATGGCAGGCCAAGAGCTCTGACCCTGGGATTAGAAAGAAATGTCCTTCATGCAAAATTAAGTTAAATGAAGGCTGGAAAAAGGCTTTATGTCAAGCATGTATTGACTCCTTGGTGAGGGAAGAAACCACTTCCGCATGCAGTGATCTAATCGCATCTGCCAAAAAGGAATTGGATGCTACCGTTCAATCCTTCAGATCCTCACTCACCTATCCATCTGCAAGTCAGCCCACTACCTCACAGTCCTCTCAAGGCTCACTGTTAGTCCCGGCAGTAGAGGCGGAAATGGGTCCTCTGAACCGGGAAGGGCTTTCCCCATCCCATTCTAATGAATCGAATGAGGATAGTGATGAGCTGGAAAATATGTCTTCCAAGTATAAATTGTCTTTGGATCAGGTGGATGGCCTTTTAAAGACTATTTATGCTACTCTAGGCCTTGAGGAAGAGCATAAGGAGATGTCTTTACATGACAAGATGTATACAGGGCTTAGTGAGTCTAAGTCCCGTATCTTTCCAGTCCATGCAGTGATTTCTGAAACAATCAGAAAAGAATGGGCTGACCCTGATAGGAAACCATTTTTCTCTAGGGCTCATAAGAGAAGGTTCCCTTTTGATGAAGACCCAGCAGCTCTTTGGAATAAGGTTCCAAAACTTGATGCAGCCTTTTCTCAGGTGTCAAGATCTACTGATCTAGCATTTGAGGACATGGGGATCTTAAAAGACCCCATGGATAAAAAAATGGATCAACAGCTCAAGCGGACTTGGCAATCCATTATGGGCAACCTTAAGCCAGCAATGGCAACTACTTGCATCTCCAGGAACTTGGAGTATTGGGTAAATCAGCTTAAAGCTCATATAATAGCAGATTCCCCTAAGCAAGAAATCCTTGACTCCTTTTCTACCCTCTCAGCAGCCGTAGCCTATCAGGATGACAGCTAAGGCGGCAGCCCTTGCTAATTCGGTTAGACGGGCTTTATGGCTAAAGACTTGGCAAGGGGACACAGCATCTAAAAACAAATTATGCGGGGTCCCTTTTCTAGGAGACTTACTGTTCGGCCCTGATTTGGATTCAGTTCTGGACAGGACTGCAGATAAAAAGAAATCTTTTCCTGTCAAGAAGAAGAAACAACCAGTCAAACGGTTTTTTCGTCCTCAAAGGGCTCAGGAACAGAACAAGTCTCAAGAGAAAAAGAAAAGCTGGTCAGGGCAGAGGGGTAAGGGCAGAGGAAATGTCCTTTTCCATCCTCCTGCGTCAGCCAGCAAGACGCAATGACAGTCGGTTACAGGTAGGGGGAAGACTACAAGACTTTCTCCCCTATTGGGCAAGCATAACAGAAAACCAGTACATTCTGAATATGCTAGCCCAGGGTTACAATATAGAATTTTCAGATCTCCCCCTAGAAAGGTACTTGGTGACAAATCTTCCAAGAGATGTAACAAAATCCCTGGCAATGAAGAGCCTATTAAAGGATCTGATAGATCAGGGGGTTATGACTTACGTCCCACAGGGGGAGCTTTATCAGGGATTTTATTCCCGTATATTCCTGATAAAGAAACCATCCGGAGATTTTCGGTTAATCCTAAACCTGAAACCGCTGAACAGATCAGTCCAATACAAAAGGTTTCGTATGGACTCCATCTTCACGGTCAAGAATCTATTGACGAGGGAATGCTTTATGGCATCAATAGACCTTCGAGATGCCTATCTGCATATCCCTATAGCCCCGCAGTCCCAAAGATTCCTAAGATTGGCGATAAATTTGGGAAAAGAGGTTCTGCACTTGCAATTCAGGGCCCTCCCCTTTGGCCTGTCTTCTGCCCCACGAATATTCACAAAAATAATGGCAGAAGCGCTTGCACCTCTTCGCATGCAGGGGATTGCGGTAATTCCGTACTTGGACGACCTACTCCTTTTTGCCCCCTCCAGGGAAAGACTGCTAGACAACCTCGGAAAGACCCGAGGTCATCTAGAAACCCTGGGTTGGATCATAAATATGCAGAAGTCAAATTTCGTTCCAGCCCAGAAAATACTATTCCTGGGGTATCAGATCTGTTCAAGGGAACAAAAGATTTTTCTCCCAGAAGAGAAGAAGGGGAAAGTCCAGAAGGTGGTAGCGTCCTTGCAGGCAAGCCAGCAATTATCAGTCCGACAAGTGATGTCATCCCTAGGAACCCTAACCGCAACCATACCAGCCATTCAATGGGCAAGGTTACATTTCAGGCCTCTCCAGAGCTTTCTCCTGAGAATATGGAATCACAGGTCAGAATCTCTGGAAGCAAAAGTAAAGATACCCACCAAAGTCAAGGGATCACTTTGGTGGTGGAGAAGACAGGAGAATCTGTCAGAAGGCCTGCTCTGGTCATTTCCAATAGAAAAAGTGGTAACGACAGATGCCAGTGTATGGGGTTGGGGAGCTCACTTAGACCAAGACTTCGCGCAAGGAATGTGGTCTCGGACAGAGGCAAAGAGGTCCTCAAATTGGAGGGAACTAAAGGCAGTCGCCTTAGCTTTAGATGCCTTCTCTCCTATCCTTCAAGGTTCTCATGTCCGGGTCCTCTCAGACAACGCCACTACCATAGCCTACCTAAACAAACAGGGGGGTACAAGAAGCAAAACACTTCAGTTGCTAGCTTCAAAGATCCTGGTTTGGGCAGAAAAGCATGTTCGGTCCTTATCAGCAGTCCACCTCAAAGGCACCTTAAATGTAGTGGCAGATTATCTAAGCAGAAGGCGGATTCAGGAGTCAGAATGGAGCCTGAATCCGGAAATCTTTGCAACGATTACCAGGGCCTGGGGTCAACCGCAAATAGACCTATTTGCGTCACAGGAAAATACACAACTCCCATAATTTTTCTCGATTCACAGAAACGACAAGGCCCAGGGGACAGATGCGTTAATCCAGCCCTGGATCTTCCATCTGGGTTACGCATTTCCTCCTTTCCAACTTATCCCGTTGGTGTTAAGGAAGATACAGAGGGAGAAGGTGGCAGTAATCCTAATTACTCCATTTTGGCCAAAGAGGGCATGGTTTTCCACCATTCTACAGATGGCAGTCAAACCATTTTGGCGGCTGCCTCTCCGGCAG
This sequence comes from Lithobates clamitans, assembly GCA_037952925.1. Taxonomy (NCBI): domain Eukaryota; kingdom Metazoa; phylum Chordata; class Amphibia; order Anura; family Ranidae; genus Lithobates; species Lithobates clamitans. Next base: position 189,464 of record JBBGZY010000619.1, on the reverse strand, counting down.
GACCTGCTCCTACAGGGTCCAATACAGCATCCGGGAGTGGCCAGTCTAAGCCTCACGGCCTGGTTTCTGAGGAGCAGTTGTTAAGAAACAAAGGTCTGTCACAACCCTTGGTAACTACCTTACTTTCCAGTAGGAAGATAGTGACCAGAAAAATCTATGCTAAATATTGGAAGGTCTTCAACTCTTTTTGTCATTTGACTAAGAGAAAAGTAAAAAATTTAGTGTCAATTTTGGAATTTCTTCAAGAGGGGGCAGACAAGGGATTGTCAGTCAGCACCCTTAAAGTTCAAGTAGCTGCTTTGGGAGTATTTCTAGAAAGACCAATCTCTTCCGAGCCCTTGGTTATAAGATTTTTCAAGGCACTTACCAGATCTAGACCAGCTCCGGCTAAGCACTTTCCCAATTGGGATCTATCAGTGGTCCTGCAAGCCCTTACAAAGGAACCTTTTGAACCACTACAAGGAATCTCTCTAAGGAATCTTACTCTTAAGACCTTGTTCTTAGTTGCAATAACGTCAGCAAGGAGAATTGGTGAGCTGCACGCCCTATCTGTTAAGAGACCCTTTTTAACTATCTACACATATAGGATTGTACTTAAAACCGATCCGGGTTTTTTGCCAAAGGTAGCGTCAGCACACAATAGGTCGCAGGAGATCATCCTGCCAACCTTTTGCTCTAACCCTTCAGGGGAAAAAGAAGGCAAATTCCACAATTTGGATGTAAGAAGGACCTTATTACAGTATCTGGAGGTAACAAGTAACTTTAGATCCTCGGATTCTCTATTTATACTTTTTTCGGGTAAAAAGAAGGGCCAACAAGCTTCTAAGGGGTCTATAGCTAGATGGCTTAAATCAGCTATTCTAGCAGCCTACTCTCAGTCGGGGCTCTCTCCCCCGCTGGGAATTAAAGCACATTCTACCAGGGCTCAGGCCACTACATGGGCAGAAATGGCTGGTGCCACCCCAGATCAGATTTGTAGGGCGGCTACGTGGTCAAGTTCCCTTACGTTTGTCCGTCATTACAGGCTGGATCTTCTGTCAGCCAGTGAACAGGCTTTTGGCAGAAAGGTCTTGCAGGCTGTGGTCCCTCCCTAAGTGGGTAAGTCTCTGTTATCCTCTCAAGGTGCTGTCCTGAAAGACGTTAAGGGAAAAATCAAGTTAGACTTACCGGTAACTTGTTTTCCAGGAGTCTTTCAGGACAGCAGCAACCCGCCCTTATTGTATTAAATTACTATGCTATGACTAACCATATTCTGATTATGTGTTCCAGCTTGGGCCGGAGGTTCTCTACTACTACTGATGATAAGTGGGAAGGAGCCTCCTTTTAAAGTTTGGTGGAGGTGTGTTTCCTGTCAAGTGGGTGGAGCCACGCTCTCAAGGTGCTGTCCTGAAAGACTCCTGGAAAACAAGTTACCGGTAAGTCTAACTTGATTTTTTTTTTTTCCCCCCCAGTTCTAATATAAGCTACAGATTTGGAACCCACAAGCCCTCTGTCGCTGAAGATCTGCATTTAGTTTTTTTCGAAACGCGTTGGACGTTCTGTCTGTCCGACAAGTTCCCGGCTTTCTCCACAGCTGTTTCCATTTCTTTTCACAATATGTTTGTTGCTTTTATTCCCATTTCTATGTTGTAATTGGCATCAATGTGCAATAAATGTATAATACTTTTTCTACAAAACTGTGGCCTGTTTAAAGTCCCAACCTAAGGAACCTATCCTTTACTCTTTCCTTGTTCAATTCATATTGAACAAGGCTACAGCGTAGTCGGCCATTTCTGGGAGGGTGTCATATGACGTCCTTCCATGATCACACCTGCAGCAGCACGCGGCCAGCGCGCTCTGTGATCACTGTGTCCCTCGGACACAGCTGATCACAGTTTGAGGTAAAGAGCCAATCACAGCTGATCCTGATGTAAATACACTTGCCGGTTATCGGCATTCCTTTCTTCACGATGTCAGTGTGAGGAGGGAGCCAGTAAGTAGTTGTGTGAAATGGGACATCTGCATCAGGGCACTTAGGGCCCCAACATTGCCCATCAGTGCTGCCAATCCGTTCCTCCTCAGTGTTGCCCATCAGCCTCATCAGCACACGTCAGTGACGGAGAAAAATTACCTGTTTGCAAAATATTATAACAGAAACTCATAAAAAAATGTTTTTCTTTTTCATTTGTTTAGCAAAAAATAACCCACCAAAAAAATCTATTTGTGTGAAAAAATTGCGAAAAATGTCATTTGGGTACAGTGCTGCATGACCGCTCAATTGTCAAAGTGCAACAGCGCTGAAAGCCCGAAAATTAGCCTGGCAGGAAGGGGGTGAAAGCGCCTGGTAGGCAAGTGGTTAATAAAGTTTTTATTCTTTGTGGCCGGAACTCAGAGTCTGGCTGATGCTTGCAATGTATGTTCGCTCCTTTCAACTTCTGTTCCAAGACAAAATCCCTCCCAGAATACGCTCTCTCCATTTTTCTCAACATGGTTTTGTTTTATTTTCAGATCCCCACCAAAAATATTGAAGGACAGATGACTCCGTACTATCCATTGGAAATGACTGACGGAACACCGTGCAGCTTAAAACAGAACTTGCCACGAAGCAGTACAGTCATGTATATATGCCACCCGGAGGCCAAGCATGAGATCTTGTCTGTAGCAGAAGTCATCACATGTGAATATGAAGTTATCATTTTGACACCACTACTGTGCACTCATCCAAAGTACAGGTGTGTTTACTATAGGTTTATTTTGTGTTACATTGGGGGAGATTTACTAAAACTGGAGCACTCAGAATCTAGTGCAGATGTGCACAGTAACCAATCTGCTTCTAAGCCCTGGTTCACGTTGCAGCGATAATTTGGCATGCGATTTGACATGTCAAATCGCATGCCAAACCGGCGGCTATTGCTGGCAATGGCACCGTCCGAATCGGTGTAAGGCCATAATTGCAGCGCCGCACCTATTCCCAAAGGTAGTTTCTGTACTACTTTTGGTGACTTTGGGGTGCAATTTAAATAGACATCAGTGCAGAAACCCGCACAGATGTCTCTGAAATGGCCCCCGAACTCGGGACTGACATGTGGGAATGAAAATGTGCGAGTTCAGCTGAACTCGCACGATTTCATTCCCGCTGTCAGTGTGAATCTGGGCTTAACTTCAGCTTGTCCAATTAATCTTTGACAATAAAACCTGGAAGTTGATTTGTTACTATGCAGAGCTGCACCAGATTCTGTGTGCACCAGCTTTAGTAAATCTCCCCTAGTGTGTATATTTAGGACTACCTGTTCTCATTCATATAACTGTATTGTAAATTTTTTGGTTTTTTTTTGATGATGAGTTACCCCATGCCAAAGTGATATCGCTAGAAACAAAAAATTGATTGGTTCAGACAAGCTATGGTTTTAGTATCTCCTATGTGGATAATTTCAAATAATTCATGGCATAGGTACAAAAAATGAAAAGTTTGACCAGACTTTAGAGGCAAGTGGGACACTCTATAATATAAAAATCCATACAGTTTTATTGAAAAACAAGATTTAAAAAGCATGTAATCTCATGCATCAAAAAAAAAAAAACATGCACAGATATATAACAATGGCAGCAATAATCCACCAAATTGCAGCAATATTATTCTAAAAAAGTGAGTCAGTCCCTGTGCATCAGTTTCGCTTGTCTGCTTCCTCAGGGGACACACATTGACAAATATGGGGTTCATTACATAGATGAAAAAAAAGATAAGTTATATTATGCATATAATCCAACATGACATCCATCAAAATATATGTTCACCTTGCTTGGAAGAATGAGTGCACATGGAGGTAAATTCATGACTTGGCACACTGTATTTGAGATGTCTTTCCAGAGCATATAGGAATTTGGAGACTTGCAGTTAAGAGAATTCCAGGCTAAATGTAACTGGTCTTAAATATGTTCCCCCCCCCCCCAGCCCCCCCTCTCCCTCCTCCTATCACCTATGCTGGATAACCCGCGTGAAAAAGATGTAAATGCCTATTTTCAGGCCGGTCACGTTAATCCCCTATGTCAGCCAGCAGCTGGCTACAGGGGAGAGGCGAAAGTTGGGAATTCTGAGAGTGATGATGTTACCCATAGGTTTCTATGTTCCCGCCCTCGTCAGCACGCCCTCCTCACTGCTGCTGCCGTTGTCTTGCCAAGAAAGTTCCCTCGGCGGATAAGGACCCCCCCTGTACCCGGATCACATCTTTTTTCACACAGGTTAGCCAGCATAAGTGTTAGAGGGGAGAGAGAATTTTTAAGATTGGGTAAGTTTAGGCTGGAATTTGACTGATTATGCCATATTGTTTTAGGACGATTTGGATAAAGCCTGATTAAAAAAAAATATATATATATATATATATATATTTACATCCGTCAGGCTTTACTAGCAGTAATGTGTGCATTCTTTTTTTATTTTCTCACTGTACTATTTGCTGCAGTAAGGGTTAAAATAATATGCTGGAGAAGCAGACCGATGCTCAACACAGTAGTCACCTGATCAGTGATCCAAGGGATTGAAGTGGAATATTCTAGTTAAAAATCAAAATCTGCCCTTGCTTAGTATATGTAGCAAACTAAACTTTTATATTGTGCATTATCTCAATTTGCTGATTGCCTAGATTGGAAACAGACCATCGGCAATCTCCTGAGCTTTACCGACAATAGTGTGCTTTTGCAGCTGAATATGGCTACTCACAGGCACCTCCTTTTATGTTGGTGTCTGTGTAATCATTACATCGCTGTTCAGATTGGCCCTGCCATGCCTCTGTACCACCAGGCCATCCCTCAGCTAGTAATGACACCACTAGGAGCCATCAGTCGCCCCACAGCCACCCTGCATGAAGTCATAGGCTTTGCAATCACATGGCAGGAGCGATTTTAGAGCAAACCGGTAAAGAAAAACATCTTTTTACAATTGTAACCATAATGCTGTAGTAGTATTGGGGTATATGATTGCAGGAAGGTGAATGAAAGAGAGCCTTTCCTTCCACTTTAAATCTGATTAACTACTTCTGGACCACCCGCCCCCAAATGTACTGCAGACAGGTTGCCCGTACAGGAACAGCGACGTACCGGTACGTCGCTGCCTGTTTCCGGCACAGCAGGAGTTTGTCAACAATGGTGGGGACCTGCCGATCGTCTGTCTCCAATCAGAGCCCTGTGTTGACATTTAAAAGGAGGCTCTGTACAGAGGGAACAATCTGTAGGGAAAAGAAACAGATCTTTAGTAAAAAGCAGCACACATTACACAAAATACACTTGAGGCACATATTTAACCCCTTGATTACCCAAGATGTTAACCCCTTCCCAGTCAGTGTCATTAGTACGGTGACAGTGTATAGTATTATCACTGTATTGTCAGTTCCATCTCGGTGTCAGATAGTGTGGCGGGCTATAGCAGTCCCATGCTAAGTCGCTGATCATATTGCCATTAGTGTATATGTATGTGTGTGTGTATATGTATGTATATATGTGTGTGTATATATGTGTGTGTGTGTGTATATATGTGTGTGTGTGTGTGTGTATATATATATATGTGTATATATATATATATATATATATATATATATATATATATATATATATATATATATATATATATATATATATTCTCTAGTGTATATCTATATACTCATAGTTTGTAATAGCTATAACTTTTGCACAAATGCATATATATACATGCATTTTGTGTTTTTTTTATTTTTTTTTTTTTCCAAAAAAAAAAAAAAACCCGTTATCAAATGCCACCAAAAGAAAACTCTATTTATTTGAAAACAAATTATGAAAATGGGTACAGTGTTGTATGAATGAGCAATTGCCAGTTAAAGTAGCGCAGTGCTTAATAGCAAAAAATGGCCTGGTCACATGAAGGGGGATAAATTCTTCCAGAGCTGAAGTGGTTTAATATGAGATATTGCATAATAGTATGACTGCATTCTGTTATTTAGCCAGCAGATGGCGCTCTTGTCTGCTCTTCATGTTTGGCATTGCCATTTTGATGACATTGATGATTGTTTTCAGAACTCGGTGAGCCATTACAGCAGTGACGGTTCAGTACCAGATTTTTAATAAGACAAAAAGTAAGCTGTAGAAATGTATTGCTGTGTCCATAAATATATCTTTGTAAAACAAAGATTGTCTTCATCAGATACAAAATGTAATAATAATGAAAACAAAATGCAATCGGAAAAAAAATCCTTCGCTGAAACGACACACAACCCCACACTCACTTTGTCTTGTAACTAATGCTTATATTAACCCCTTTTTCTCTCTCTCTCTCAGGTTTAAAACCTCCCCTATAAATGATATTTTTTGCCAGTCATTGTCAGGGTCACCTCTAAGGCCTCAGAGTCTGGAAAAACTTGAACAGCAGCAACAAGAGACCCTAAAGGTGCCAATTAAACCCAGCAAAGAGGTAATTGTTTTAGGGCTGAAACGTTTGTGCTGCAATGTGTTGTAGTACATGCACAGTAATTCAAACGTTACCCTAACCACTTAAAGAGGGATTCCCGTGAAAAAAAAAAAATGTAATACAAATACTGCAGCTGCTGACTTTTAAAATAAGGACACTCACCTGTCCCAGGGTCCAGCGATGTCGGCACCCGTGACCGAATCGTCCCTCGGTCCTTGGGTGCTGCCGCCGCTATTCTCTGTAAGGGAATCGGGAAGGGAAGCGCTGCGGCTTCCCTTCCTGGTTCCCTACTGCGCATGCGCGAGTCGTGCTGCACTTCCTAACTGGTCCCCACTGCCTCTGGGACCCTTGTGTGTCCCAGCAGACAGCGCGGTGGGGACGGGAGGGGGCGTAGATTCCCGTTGGAGTCTGCCGGAAGTGGGTGCAAATACCTGTCTTAGACGGGTATCTGCACCCCTCTCCCCCCTGCTTGGTTTTCGGGGTCCCGTGCGCGGCTAGGCTCCCAAAAAGTCCCACACATGTGGTATCCCCGTACTCAGGAGAAGCAACAGAATTTATTTTGGGGTGTAATTTCACATATTCCCATGGCATGTTTGAGCAATATATCATTTAGTGACAACTTTGTGCAAAAAAAAAAAAAAAAAAAATTTGTCTCTTTCCCGCTACTTGTGTCACAATATAAAATATTCCATGGACTCGACATGCCTCTCAGCAAATAGCTTGGGGTGTCTACTTTCCAAAATGGGGTCATTTGGGGGGGGGGTTTGAACTGTCCTGGCATTTTATGCACAACATTTAGAAGCTTATGTCACACATCACCCACTCTTCTAACCACTTGAAGACAAAGCCCTTTCTGACACTTTTTGATTACATGAAAAAATTATTTTTTTTTGCAAGAAAATTACTTTGAACCCCCAAACATTATATATTTTTTTTAAAGCAAATGCCCTACAGATTAAAATGGTGGGTGTTTCATTTTTTTTTTTTCACACAGTATTTGCGCAGCGATTTTCAAACGCATTTTTTGGGGAAAAAACACACTTTTTTTTAAATTTTAATGCACTAAAACACACTATATTGCCCAAATGTTTGATGAAATAAAAAAGATGATCTTAGGCCGAGTACATGGATACCAAACATGACATGCTTTAAAATTGCGCACAAACGTGCAGTGGCAACAAAATTAATACATTTTTAAAAGCCTTTAAAAGCCTTTACAGGTTACCACTTTAGATTTACAGAGGTCTACTGCTAAAATTACTGCCCTCGATCTGACCTTCGCGGTGATACCTCACATGCATGGTGCAATTGCTGTTTACATTTGACGCCAGACCGCCGCTTGCGTTCGCCTTAGCGCGAGAGCAGGGGGGACAGGGGTGCTTTTTATTTATTTTATTTTTTTCTTTATTATTTTTTTGCTTTTTTATCTTATTTTTAAACTGTTCCTTTCATTTTTTTTTTTTTTTTTTTTTTTTAAATCATTTTTATTGTTATCTCAGGGAATGTAAATATCCCCTATGATAGCAATAGGTAGTGACAGGTACTCTTTTTTTGAAAAAATTGGGGTCTATTAGACCCTAGATCTCTCCTCTGCCCTCAAAGCATCTGACCACACCAAGATCGGTGTGATAAAATGCTTCCCCAATTTCCCAATGGCGCTATTTACATCCGGCGAAATCCAGGTTCAGGTCTCTCAAAATGCGGTGGCATCTTGGGAGACCCTGTGAAAGTGTGCCTAGTCTGTGCAATGCTGTACCCTACGCTAATACTCAACTAGTGCATGGTAGCGTTCAAAACATTCACCAATGCAAAGACCAGGATTGTCAGGACAGGAGGGACAATAATAGTGGGCGTCACGTCTATATCCGCGCTTGCTGCAGACACAACATCTTTCTTGGAGGGGTTCGTTGGGTAGGGGTACTCGGGAGGATATATAAATGCCTCTCATGCAGCCGACTGCATTTGGTTGGGGATGTGAATGGGGGAAGTACGGGCGCTGCAGAAGCGGTGGGTTCCCAATTAGGATTGGCGAATGCAGCAGGAAGGGCACTATGGGCACGACGGGCCTGTGTTTGTCTTTTTGGTGGCAGCGGGACACTACTTGTGCTTGCCACCTCACCAGCTTGAACTGCACTTATGGGACTCGCCACGTCACCAAGTGTTACTGCAGTGCTGGTTTGACTACGACCGGGGTGTACTACGCCGCTGGTGCTTGCCAGTTCACCAAAACGCTACAAAAAAAAGTGACAGTGATCGATCGATACTGCACTTGGGTGGGCTGGGCTGGGCCGGGCGGAGGAGCAAAACGCAGGTGCTAGCAGGTATCTGGGCTGATCCCGCTAACACTGTGTTTTTGGGAACCCTAAACTGCTGGGGACGCTAGTATAGATCTGATCGGATCAGATATTGATGCGTTCAGATACTATACCACTAAGGGAGGTGTACGGTGCGTGCGTGGGTGTTCGCGGTACTGGCGCTAATCTGACGCTGCCTAGGGCGACGCATATCACCGCCGGGCGATCAGGGGGCTAAACCTTTTTTCGGTAATAAACGGCGGGTGCCCTGACACTATAAAAAATAAACGAACTAACCAGCGTCACCCGTTATACAACGGTTATACGGTGATCAGTGGTGAAAGGGTTAACTAGGGGGCCATCAAGGGGTTAAAACATTTATTAGATAGTATATGGGGGTCCCTGTCGCTAAAAAACGCTGACGGCGAACCTAAATATTTACGTCCCTAACTAGCGTCACCAGCGACACTAATACAGCGATCAGAAAAATGATCGCTTAGCGACACTGGTGAGGGGGGGTGATCAAGGGGTTAAAACTTTATTAGGGGGGTAAGGGGGGTACCCTAGACCTACAGGGGGCTAACACTCACTGTCCTACCACTGCTAACTGTCACAAACTGACACTATGCAGTAATCAGGAAAAAAAAAAAAAAAAAACCTGCTTGGTGTCAGTTTGTGACAGGGGGGGGGGGGGATCGGGGGTGTGATGTATGCCTGGCATGTTCTACTGTGTGTGTGTGTTTGTGTTGTGCACTTACATGTCATCTCTCCTCGGCGCTGGAACGGAAACTGGCCAGCCGAGGAGAGATGACATCACATCCTCTGCCTCTGTGTACTATACAGAGGCAGGGGATGTTTCTCATTGGCTGGGAGCGATCGCGAGGGGGGGGGCCACGGTCGGATGGCCTCCCCCTCGTCTCTCATCGCTCCCAACCAAATGCCGACCGCAGCTGGCACCGGGGGGGGGTCCGATCGGTCCCCCCACCCGCGGGAAGGCAATCACGTTTCAGGTACGTGATTTTGCCTGCCCGTGCCGCTCTGCTCACGTATATAGGTGTGAGGCGGTCGGCAAGTGGTTAACTATAAGATCTGGGATCAAAAACACCTCAGATCTCATATTTACACTATAATGCAATTAAAAAAAAAAAAAAAAATTGTCATTTAAAAAAACTGGAAAAAAAAAAAAAAGCCGTTGAAGAGCTATGGGCTTCCGCTCTTCAATGATATGGAGATGGGTGGGGGCCATCTTCCCCTCATTAGTCTCCATGTCAGGCTAGGGAAAGGATCCGATCGCCTCCGCTGCTGCCGACGGCTCCGGTAAGTGGCGGAGGGCACCGGGGGGGGGGGGGGTTGTGGGGCGGTGCCGCTGCCGATTAAAAGTGATCTTGCGGCGGATAGACCACTTTTATCTTGAAGCAGACTGCCCGCTGTAGAAGAGGATACCGGTGTTATGTCAGCTAGCTGCTGCCATAACAATGATATTCCTCTTCAAAATACCGACGTATAACGATGGTGGGCGGTGCGGAAGTGGTTAAGTAACACTATACTATGGGGAGAAAAAAAAAAAACATTTGATTCAAATATGTACTCCTTTTTTTTTTTTTTTTTTTTTTTTTAAGATCCCTTTTAAAAAAAAAAAAAAAAAGTGTAATTTTGCAGGTTAAAAAAACAGGCAGGCAGTTTACTGAACGACAGGAAGCTCAGTGGCTACGAGAGCGCTCACCAGCACCCTCGCAGCTTATTGAAGCTACAAGCTGTCGGCCGCAAAGGATGATGGAACTTGTAGGCATTCGTTCACGAACTCTGTAAATGAATGATGCAGCCGTGCATTTGACAGCGGGTGCCGGAAAATGTTACTCATTTCACCCTCAAAACGGGTGGAACGTGTTCTCAAAGGACAACTTGTCCTTTAAAAAAGTCCCTTCTATTGCTCTGTTTTTTGTTTTTTTTTGTTTTGTTTGTTTTTTTTTTCTTTTTTGTGTGTCGTCTTGGAGGTGTGTTTGGGGTCGTTATCTTGTTGGAATACTGCCCTGCAGCCCAGTCTCCGAAGGGAGGGGACTGCTCTACTTCAGTTTGTCACAGTACATGTTGGCATTCATGGTTTGTAGTTTCACCACAGCTGGAGTGCCGAGGTTGCCTACCCCTGGCCTAGAGAATCTTTATGTAGCGCAACAATTCTATTTTTTTTAGATCCTCAGAGAGTTCTTAGCCATGAGGTGTCATGTTGACCTTCCAGTGGCCATTATGAAAGACTGAGAGCGATAACACCAAATTTAACACACTTTTTGCACAGGATTTTGCACAGAGCGGCCCCGATCCTCCATTTCTGGGGTCCCCCGCTCCTGGCTCTTCCTCTTCTCGAGTGCCCCTACAGAGAGCCGCTTCCAATGGGGGCACTCGTGCAGGCACGCTCCCCTAGTCCTGCTGCTACATTCATTGGCACAGGCAGCAGGGCTCGGCCCCGCCCCCCCATTAAATGCATTGAGTTGTAAACCCCTCAGTTTTTCACCTTCTTTAATCTCTAGGGGCAATCAAGGGGTTAACTGCATGCCTTCAGTGTGTAATGTGTGCTGCTTTTACTTTGCTATCTGTTTCTTTTCCCTGCTTTCCAGGGAGAAGAAACAGCCAGATCGCTGTTCACAGTACACAGAGTTCTGTGTTTTTGTAAACACAGAACTCTGAGGTTGATTTACTAAAACGGCAAAATCTGGTGCAGCTGTACATGGTATCGGCTTCTAACTTCAGCTTGTTCAATTAAGCTTTGACAATCCAAACCTGGAAGCTGATTGGTTTCCATGCAGAAACGGCACCAGATTTTGCCCTCTCCAGTTTTAGTAAATCAACCCCTCTGTGTGTGAGATTTGGCCGCAGCCAATCAGCTGCCAAAATCGTGCTGCATCCAATCACAGCGCGGGTTGGCATGGGGTGCGTGCATGCATACCGGAAGCAAGGTCCAGGCGTACAGAGGCATGGAGATGCCACCCGCCCGCAGTACTACTGTGAGTGGGCAGTAGTTAGTTATTTGCATGATCACGATTTAACAATGTGCTGGTTGGCTCCTAAATTTGGGGCTATTGAAGTTTATTGCATGATCACAAATTTCGGGTGCACTCCTTAAGGCACAACCCCACCCTCCAAAATATATTTAGCTTTACCCCTCCCCCTACCAGAGACGGGAATGATTTTACATGTCTTAGATCCACTGTGGGAAGTATGTTTGTCATTGTATGTTCTATACATGTCATTACAGGAAGAGAAACAGTCTATGAAGGACAAGTTTTCCACCATTCACAAGCCGGTCACTGTGGGATCTCAGCAGCAGGTGACTGTGGGAACCACACACATCTCCAAGCTGACCGATGAGCAGCTGATCAAAGAATTTCTTAGCGGATCGTACTGCTTTCATGGGGTAAGGAAGGAATTTTGGCTTGTACTGTACATGTACAGTGCCATGCTGTCTCTTGAATGTATTCAAAGCTAGCACTGGGTAGAATGTATGTCTCGCAATAAAGAGGAAATATTCAGTGTACTCATTTTTCCCATGTTTTGTAGTGTTTTTTTTGTTTTTTTGTTTTTTGCTACAGGTACAAAAAATACCTGTCAATCTGCCAGAAATCCAGTGAGCTACTTAGTTTATGTTAAGCTCAGCCAGTGCCTCTACTGAATCGTATATCATGAGCATTGTCTTCAGCCTGTTCTTCTCTGGTGGACTACAGGACACCTCCTTCTAATGTTATGGAAAGGGAGATGTCTTCTGTACTTTAGCAGGGGAGAACAGTGCTTGAAATTTTGGTGCAGCAGAGGCACTGTTGTCAGCCTGCAACTGGAAGTAAAGCAGAGCTCCACCCAAAAGGGAAAGCTCCGCTTGTTTGGTTTGGCACCTTTCAGGGGGCGGGGTGGAGGGGGAACGGGTCCCTGGTTTTGACAGGTACCCATTCCCACTTCCGGGTGACTTTGCAAAGTCACCTGGAAGTTCACCCCCTCCTTCCCCCACTGTCTGGCTAGTCACAAAGCACCAGCTGTGGGCCGGTTTCCTATACAAGAAATGACAGCGGCAGTGCCCGAGAGCCGATTGAAAAATCGACTGGGGTGAAGACACCGCTGGATTCATAGACGGGTAAGTGTCCTTATGTTAAAAGTCAGCAGCTACAGAATTTATTTGTAGCTGCTGACTTTTTTTATTTTATTTTTTTGAAGGAGCTCCTCTTTAAAGCAGAACTAAACCCTCCTATCCTTTTTGGCCAAGGAATCTGCCATCTTAGCCTCTGTTTGACCTGTAACTGCCATGGTGTTGTGCGTATGATCAGTCATGACTCCAGCCATTGAATGGTTTGACAGTTTGATTGAGAACACAAGCAAATGTGACAGTTCATTCCAGAAATGTAACTGCTCTTTTTTTAAATTGTTTAATCGACGGGTTTAGTTCCACTTTTTAAGAGCGGAGCGCTGGCATGCTGAACTGAAGCAACTTTTCTTGTTTATTGGATTGCGGCCGGTGTCACCTCTGATTTCTATCATGTTAGAAGTGAGCTTTGTCAAAGACCGGCACACAGGGATTTTACAGTAGAGCCTGTGATGAGCCCCTGGTCCTGAGCGATATCTATATCTTCTTTAGATATTTTTCCATACTTGCTGCTGCTTTTTAAAGAGGCAAAACTTTGGAAACTGTGCACAAGTTGCAGATATATACCGACCCAGACATACACTTTAACCACTTATAGACCAGGCCTATTCTGGCACATTTTGTAAGTAAAAATCATCAGTATTTTTTGCTAGAAAATTACTTAGAATCCTGAAATATTATTATATATGCTTTTATTTTTATTTATTTTTTTTTTTTTGTTTTGTTTTTTTTTTGTTTGTTTAGCAGAGACCCTAGAGAATAAAATGGAGATTGTTGCAATTTTTTTTTTTTTTTTTTTTTATGGCGTAATTCCAATACAGGCAGGCAGTTACTGAATTGCAGGAACATTCCATGAACTATGAGAACGTTCAGCAGCGCCCTTGCATTTCATTGAGAACTACAATGGCGGACGGTACTTGTACTCCATTCACAAGACCTTGTGAATGAATAGATGCATCTGTGTGTGTGTGACAGTGGGTGTGGGAGAGGATCCCCTGCCCGCTGTCACAGAGAGGGGAGCCATGGTAGCAGGTGGGTGGAAAGGAGCATGGTATACCCTAAATGTGGGTGTAACAACATAGATCATATTCCTAAAGATAAACTTAGCCTTTTAAATTCCAGGTGCATTAAAACAAAAGTTGTCCAATGTCCTACGGCTTTTCTTTCTAAAGTGACTGCTGCCCAAGTAAAAAAAAAAAAAAAATCCTGCCCTCTGCCAACAGCTATACACTAGGACCCTTGCGCTCTGCGTGGAAGCAGTGGCCTCCCTGCAAAGGTAATAGAGCCATTTCCAGTACAGTAGCCTTATGTGGCCTTGGTGACTCTCTCGGATGACCTACTAAGGAGAAGTGATTTCTGCTTTTGATTGCCAGGTTCATAATCCACTTATACATGCTTTTATAAATACAGAAACTATTATTGCATGTAATGTGCCTTGTTTGGTTGCTCTGAGATCATTCGCATTGTTTATGTTGTTGTCTGATGTCATTCTCAGGGTGTCGGTTGGTGGAAGTACGAATTCTGCTATGGAAAACACGTTCACCAATATCATGAGGTAATTGCAATACTCACTACAACCAGGAGATGGCGTTAATGAGCCATGCATGCGGAGAGGCCGTCTTCAGAAGCTTTGCTGTGCCGATCATCATCATCATCATCATCATCATCATCATCATGCCACATAGAAGTTAGAATTGTTTCACTGCATACATGAGTTTTGATTTATTATATTTCTGCACATTTTTTTAATTTGTAGGATAAAGACACTGGCAGGACTACACTTGTTGTTGGCCAATGGAAAGAAGAGGAACATCTAGACTGGGCAAAGAAGAACGCTGCAAGGCTCTTCCACCCTCCAGGAGACGGAGTCCAGACTGTGAGGTAAGTCTCTGTACTACTCCATGTCCCTCTATTAGTGTAATCATAGAGAACCTGGGAATGAGGTGGTTACACACGTCCTCACGGCTGAGGCACTGCGTTACATTAGTGTAGTGCCTTGTGACAACGTTAGAGGGACTACTAGCAGCATTGTTGTTTTTCTTATGTGACATTTTTAATTATTGCCTTGAATGTCCTGCTCTGCTGCTGGAGGTTGGCTGGCCAATTTTCAATGTTTTAGATCAGGGGTATCCAAACTTTCCAAATAATGGGCCAGTTTACTGTCCTTCAGAGTTTAGGGGGGCTGGACTGTGACATTTGGGAGTAGAAAATGTCCTGATGTCAGTGGGAGTTAACAATGTCATTGTTGGTGTCAGTGGGAAGTATAGTGCCCCTTATTGGTGTCAGTGGGGGGGGGGGGGGTTGTGCCCCTTATTGGTGTCAGTGGGGGGGGGATGGTGCCCCTTATTGGTGTCAGTGGGGGGGGGGAGATGGTGCCCCTTATTGGTGTCAGTGGGGGGGGGCATGGTGCCCCTTATTGGTGTCGGTGGGGGGCATGGTGCCCCTTATTGGTGTCGGTGGGGGGCATGGTGCCCCTTATTGGTGTCGGTGGGGGGCATGGTGCCCCTTATTGGCGTCGGCGGGGGGCATGGTGCCCCTTATTGGCGTCGGCGGGGGGCATGGTGCCCCTTATTGGCGTCGGCGGGGGGCATGGTGCCCCTTATTGGCGTCGGCGGGGGGCATGGTGCCCCTTATTGGCGTCGGCGGGGGGCATGGTGCCCCTTATTGGCGTCGGCGGGGGGGGGATGGTGCCCCTTATTGGCGTCAGTGGGGGGGGGTTGGTGCCCCATCGTTGGCGTCGGGGGGGGATGGTGCCCCATCGTTGGCGTGGGGGGGGATGGTGCCCCATCGTTGGCGTCAGTGGGGGGAATGGTGCCCCATCGTTGGCGTCAGTGGGGGGAATGGTGCCCCATTGTTGGCGTCAGTGGGGGGAATAAGAACAAGGTATACTTGTGCTTGAATCCCAATAGCTAAAGGGTTGTGACCACATATTAACACTAAAAATACTGAATGAACCTTCTGCACACTGCAATTCCCTTTCAAGTAAACTTTGAAATAAAAAACAGGGATAATTGGGATATTTCACACATTGCAATACATGTTTAAAGGTTAAGTTCACCTTTACAGAAAATCTGTAAGGTGACCTTACACTGGACTCCTCCCGGTCCCGCTAACTTGGAGTCCGGCGATTCCCCCGCACTGATGCATCGTATCGCCGCTGTACCCATCCAGGGATTTAAAATCCCTGCAGCTTTCTCTCCTCTCTCCTCCTAACAGGACAGGCTTTGCGGGTTCTGATAGGTCGTGCCAACCAATTAGAGAGCTCCTAAACTTACCACCTGACGAGGTATGTTTTTGGAGATTAAGCTGCGGGGGATTTCTAAGCCCCGGACCGGTGAGGCGACGATGTGTCGGTGCAGGTGATCGCCGTGCTCCAGGTCACTGGAGGGTGGTGAGAAGGGCATCCTGTGTAAGTTCACCTTGCAGATTTTTCTCTAAAGGTGAACTTACCCTTTAAGCTGGCCAACTGCGTCAAAGTAATCCCTCTGATGGCCATTTGTACTCTTCTCTGCCACTGCAAATTCTACTGTGGACTTTCTGAATATTTTGCTGTGACTTCAGTTAGGGTTTGTTCACCTTTTACAATACATATACCCATACATTCCAGTGTCCCCTGTACAGTAAAAAAATCCCTGCTCAGATTTTGAAAAAGGAGGTTCTCTTCAATGTCATACCTGTAGGCCTTGTGCAGCATCTCCCAAGCCTGTGAAGATAAATCCTAGGTAGGTGCGTTTTTAGTAAAACTGGTTTCTACTAAAATGTTTTTTAGAATGGTGTCACATTTCTACGGCGGAGGAGATATCTGTGACTTCACGAATAAACCCCGACACGTCATAGTGAAATTAAAGTGAGTATATCGTGTGTGTTCTGCTTTATTTCAGGCTGTTTATAAAGCGAGTTGTCACTTTTATGTTGGCGTGATTACTGTTCTCTTCTGATAGGTGTAAGGAGTCCGAGTCCCCACATGCTGTTACTGTATATATGCTCGAGCCACAAACATGCCAGTATGTTCTCGGGGTAAGTACAGTTTTCTCACTTCATTCTATGCGATCAGTGAAAATTCTGTTTGTAAAGCTGTGTACACACGGGCGGACTTATTCGCATCAAACTTTCGACGGACGTTCGGATTTGCACACTAAAGTCCGTTGGTTTGAACGTGATGACGTACGAAGGGACTAGAATAAGGAAGTTCATAGCCAATAGCTGCCCTTGCGTCCTTTTTTGTCCGTCGGACTAGCATACAGACGAACTGATTTTTCGTCCGGACTCGAGTCCATCGGAAAGATTTGAAATATGTTCCAAATCTAAAGACCGTCTGATTTTTGACAGAAAAAGTCCGCTGAAGGTCCGATACAGCCCACACACTTTCGGATTGTCCGACAGATTTGTTCCGTTGGACCAGTCCGGTCGAAAAGTCCGCCCGTGTGTGTACACGGCATTAGAGTATATTATGAGGCCTGATCATATAGATTGTGTAGAAAATCCAATATTGTTTCCCTTCCTTCAGCAAATCGCTAAAAAAAAAATTAACCACTTCAGCCCCGGAAGATTTTACCCCCTTCCTGACCGGAGCGTTTTTTGTGATTCGGCACTGCGTTGCTTTAACTGACAATTGCGCGGTCGTGCGACGTGGCTCCCAAACAAAATTGACGTCCTTTTTTTTCTCACAAATAGAGCTTTCTTTTGGTGGTATTTGATCACCTCTGCGATTTTTATTTTTTTATTTTTTGCGCTATAAACAAAATAAGAGCGACAATTTTGAAAAAAAACGCAATATTTTTTACATTTTGCTATAATAAATATCCCCCAAAAATATATAAAAAAACATATTTTTTTTTTTCCTCAGTTTAGGCTGATCGTATTCTTCTACATATTTTTGGTAAAAAAAAACCGCAATAAGCGTTTAATAATTGGTTTGCGCAAACGTTATAGCGTTTACTAAATGGGGGATAGTTTTATGGCATTTTTATTAATTTTTTTTTTTTTTTACTAGTAATGGCGGCGATCAGCGATTTTTATTGTGACTGCGACGTTATGGCGGACATGTCGGATGTTTTTGACACATTTTTGGGACCATTGTCATTTATACAGCGATCCGTGCAATTAAAAATGCACTGATTACTGTGTAAATGGCACTGGCAGTGAAGGGGTTAACCACTAGGGGGCGGGGAGGGGTTAAGTGTGTCCTAGGGGAGTGATTACTAACTATAGGGGGATGGGCTGTATGTGTGACGTCACTGATCTCTGCTCCGATGACAGGGAGCAGAGATCGAGTGACACTTGTCACTAGGCAGAACGGGGAGATGCTGTTTACAATGGCATCTTCCCGTTCGTCCTCTCCGTGAGGCGATCGCGGGTATCCCAGCGGTGATCGAGTCCGCGGGACCCACGACCCGACCCACGGAGCTCCTGGGCGGCGCGCACTCATTGGCGCGGTGGGGAATTCAAATAGACGTACAGGTACGCCTATTTGCCCAGCTGTGCCATTCTGCCGACGTATATCGGCGTGCGCCGGTCAGGAACCGGTTAAACAAATTCTTTGGGGGTTACCTTTTTTTTTTTTTTTTCTTTCTTTGCCCGTGCTTCTGCTTTTTTGGAGAATGACATCCCCCTTCCCCCACAAAACGCTTCCTGAGATATGCATTCCATGCATCCCAGTAGGCTTTGGGGCTGTGTAGAACACACTGCACATGCGCAATGCAATCTGGGGGAATGGCTGCAGGACCTGGAATATACAGACAGCCGCGCTGATGATGTCAAAAGATGACGATGTGGGGCCCAGCCTGGGTGGCAAACAATGTCATAGATACAATAAGGAAATGAGTGTAGACGGTTTGATAATTATGTAGATTTTTGATAATGTCATTTGAAGGGTAGTCTACCCAAAACCAATTACGCCAATTTGGTTGACTCTACAACATAAATTACCTGCCGCCTTGTTTTGTTTTGGGGGAGTCTGGTTGACCAGAAAAAAAATTGTGTAAATGTCTGTTTGAAAATCTACTAGTTTATGGGCAGCGTAACTCTTCCAATTAACCACTTGAAGACCGCAATACGTATATTTACTTTGCGGCTTTCAAGTGTTGTACCAGGGTGATGCCTGCCAGTGCCTCTCTGGGTTCTCCGTCCCTACCAGAGAACCCAGAACTGAAACCTGCACTTCCATGGCTCACCATAGAGCATTTTGAGGAACAGAAGGTCCCTGATGAGCTCTATGGTAAAGCGGAGGCGACGAGCATTTTCGTCATTTCTGGTTTCCCTGGTTGTAAACTGCGCCATTTTTAAAATGGGAACGCATCTGATCACTTTGATCTTGGTTTAATTAAATGCTTTAAAGGGCAGAGGAGACCCCAGATCTCCCCATAAGGAGTATCTGTCACTGCCTATTGCTGTCACAAGGGATTTTGACATTCCTTGTGACAGCAATAAGCAATTAAAAGAAAAAAAAATGGAAAGAAACAGTGTGGAAAAAAAAAGCTAAATTTTAAATGCCGCATTAAACTTCATTAAAGTGTATTTTTTCCCCAAAAAATCGTGTTAGAAAAAACGCTGCACAAATACTGTGTGACATAAAGAATTGCAAAACCCACCATTTTATTCTCTAGGGCCTTTGTTAAAAATAAAGAAAGAAAAAAAAAAAAAATATATATATATATATATATATATATATATATATATATATATGTATGTATATGTATATGTATGTATGTGTGTGTATATATATATATATATATATATATATATATATATATATATATATATATATATATATATATATATATAATGTGTGTGTGTGTTCGGGGGTTCTATTTTCTAGCACAAAAATCCGATTTTTAGATGGCCTGACCTTGAAATGGTTGAAAAGGAAACCTGCACTAGTTACACACCTCTCTTAGCCTCCAGTATTAGGTGACCAGCTGGTCATGAACAAATATGCTAATTAGAAAGTCGTATTTGGGTCAGAACTTTAACCACTTGCCTACAGAGCACTTAAACCCCCTTCCTGCCAAGACCAATTTTCAGCTTTCAGCGCTGTCACACTTTGAATGACAATTGCGCGGTCATACATCATTGTACCCAAATTACATTTTTAACTGGTGGCTACTGATAGGTGGCACTGGCAGTTGGCACTGATGAGGCAGCCGCTGCTCTCTGTGTGAGGGACCGATGTCCCTCTGACAGAAGCCGGTAATCGGCTTTTTTTTTTTCCCACGCGAGGGGAAAAAAAAATACAGATTACCTATCTTCTGTTATACATCATGTGATCAGCTGTCATTGGCTGACAGCTGATCACGTGGTAAGGGGCCGGGATCTCATAGACTTAGTGATCACAGAGTACCCCCCGCAGGGACGCGCAGGCAGCTCATGCACCGGAGGACGTCCACGGACGCCCTCCTGGCAATTAAGGCCTGCGATGTAGCCGTCTTTCGGCTATAGTGTGGGTGGCAAGTAGTTAGTCATAAAGGCATTGAATCAATATGACAGCCAGTCAGCATTTTAATGTTAGCTGGGATACCAGGGTCAGATTGCCGTATGCAAGCCTTAAAAAGAAAAAAAAAGTGCTTAAAAGAAGTAATCATTTGTTGGAGTTCCCCTTTAACCTTTGCTTTTGCCATATGCCAGCCTACTTGTTGTCTGGAGTGCCATTTAGTGTGTCTTCCTCCGATGTCCTCAGGTGGAATCTCCGGTGATATGCAAAATTCTGGATACTGCTGATGAAAACGGCCTCCTCTCCATTCCTAACTGAGACCCAAAATTGATGCTGAGGACCTGGGACCTGAATCAGCGGGAGCAACACTGTACAAAGGAGAACTGTTCTAGGATTTGTGTATATGTGTGTGTATATATTGGAAATACAGATTTTAAATACAAATGGCTTTTTTTTTTTTTTTTTTTTTTTTTCATCTAGGTTTAGGGCAACTTCACACCACATGCAGTCCAATGCGTTATTTTTTTTTCTGCATCAAAAACGCATGGAAAGTAGATTATATGGTTTTCAAAGGCATAGTTCACATCACACCAGTGCTTGCAGTTCCAGTGCGTTCCAGTTCCAGAAAAAAAGTAGAACATGCTGCATTTTTCCTGGACTGTACTGGAACGCTGAAAAATGCACCAAAAACGCACTGGAATCCCACATGTCCTTAAGGTTAAAAAAAAAAAAGAGCAGGAAAAATGCACTGGACTGCATCAAAAAACGCACCAAAACATGTCAAAAAGTGCATGCAGAAAAGCATCTGGAACGCATCCTGACTGCGTTTTCTATGGTGTGAACTGGCCCTTAGAGTTGATTTACTAAAGAGGTAGATTCTGATCACTTTGAAAAGCACATATTCACTTATAATAATAGTATATAAGGTAAACCTGAGCACACTTCCAGGTCGGGAAGGTCCCGTCTCACTGCCGGAACACAGCACTGGATACTATATACGTGAGACCCCATACATTTCATAGAGCATGAACAGCAAGCTCACCTGTAGGCCCCTTTCACACTGGGGCGGTGGGGGCTTCGGCGGACGAAAAAGGGTTAAAACCGCTCGCATAGCCGCGCTGCCCCATTGATTTTAATGGGCAGGGGCGGTGAATACACCGCTCCAAAGATGCGGTTTGCAGGAGTTTTTTTTTTTCTCTCCCTGCTAGCGCACCGCTTCAGTGTGAAAGCCCTCAGGCTTTCACACTGAAAAAACAGTAGAGGCAGTTTTAGGTTGGTTTGCAGGCGGTATTTTTAGCGCAACAACGCCTGCAAACCGCCCCAGTGTGAAAGGGCTCTTAGTGCTGTAAATAGTCCATTTGCGCCAGCTTGGCCCAAACTAAAGGACATTAAAGTAACACTAAACACATATACTGTTTAATTTACATTCTCCCTTTTTATTACTGTATATGGACGATGGCACTGTAATTAATTTACCAGTTGACCTCTGGAAGATTTTACCCCCTTCATGACCAGGCCATTTTTTGCGATACGGCACTGTTATTTTAACTGACAATTGTGCGGGCGTGCGACGTTGTACCCAAATAAAATGTCCTTTTTTTCCCACAAATGGAGCTTTCTTTTGGTGATATTTGATCACCTCTGGTTTTTATTTTTTGTTATAAACAAAAAAAGACAATTTTGGTTAAAAAAAAAAATTACTTTCTATTATAAAACATATCCAATAAAAATTTTTTTTTTCAAATTAAGTTTCTTCATACTTTTTTACCAATATGTATTCCGCTACATATTTTTGGTAAAAAAATAAAATTCCAATAAGCGTATATTGATTGGTTTGTGCAAAAGTTGTACCATCTACAAACTATAGATTTGGGATATATATACTGGAATGTTTTTTTTTCTTTATTTTTTTTTTTAATAACCGTGATGTCTGCAATCAGCGACCTATAGCAGGACTGTGATATTGCAGTGGACATTCTGACACTTTGTGTTTTACAGATTTGCAAGGCTGCCACCTGGTATTCCGTTCATATGTTCTCTTAAGTTCTACCAGGTGGATGTTCAGGCCTCATCTGAGGGCATCTTTGGGTGTGAGGTCCTTCAGGTGGTGCTTTGAGCTGCAGCAGCCCCAATTCTGTTTTTGTTTTCTTGAGTCTGTTCGTATTTACTGTTGCCCAACCCCCATTTTGGATTGCTTTTGGGCGTCTCCAAGGTTAAGACTTCCTGTTTCCTGCAATAGAGGAGGAAAAAAATTTGATTTTTTTTTTTTTTTCCTTGCAGAAAAATCAGTTTCTTGAAACCCATTGAGGAACATCGTTCCCCATCCCTCTGTGTTTGTGATCATGCTCTTTGTTGTGCTTTTGCTATAAAGCTGAAGCATGCTGGTTAGTAGGAGGTTATCCTGGGCTGACCTACAATTTTATTCACCAGTGTCCAATTCCCCCGTAGGCAGCAGTATAATTGAAGACTAAAGCGGAATTTTCCCTCTTTTACTAAAATTCATATCCGCATGCATCTCTGAATGCTGATGTAAACGAATCAAGCACTAGGGGTTTTTTTTTGTTTTTGTTTTTTTTTTTCCAAGTTTAATTACTTGCCTTTCTTGTGTCCACCTTCTGGTTTCTCTGGAGGCACTGATGTCCGCTGGGTGGGCAACGTTATTAGTGCCTTCAGGGAGATCTCCTACCTAATCTGCACGATATTGCACTATTTCTATACTGCATATGTGCGACATGGAGATTGCACATGTACCATTAATCTGTTGTAAAATGATGTTCGGGTGGGAACCCTATTGTTATGGAAGTTCATTATATGCCGTCCTCCCGAGAACGGGCCACACTCTGGCGTGATCTGCCATCTGCTGTGTCCACAGAACACAGCGAATGACTGATCAGTGTACCGGTGTTCTGCCGAGAAAGTTCCACTCGGCGGATAAGGACCCCCTCTACTGCGCAGGCGGATCCGGCGGAAATAGCCGAAGGGGAATAGGTCCAAATCAGCTGTAGACGGCGCCTGTAAGAGGTCCCCTCGCGGGCTCGCTTCGCTCTCCACGCTTTGAAAAACGGCCTCGCTGCGCTCGGCTCTTTTAGATTCCCCCTCTAGGTCCACTTGGATGGTAGGGAAGGAACCTGGACCCAGAGCGCAGGCGCCGTGTACAGCTGATTGTGGATTTTGAGCTTCGACTATCTCCGGCGGCTGTTACTAGTTAGTACTGCGCAGGCGTTGCGCCTGCGCAGTACAGGGGGGGAACTTATCCACCGAAGGAACTTATTCGGCAAGACACCGACCCGCTGCGATACCATGTGATTGCTGTAACCAATCACTGCAGATCACAAGACAGTTGTAAACAATGAATGGCTTCCTTTCATACCATTTATTGATTCACAATTGTGTTGTTAGCTGTGATTGGTCACAGTGATCACATGGTACAGACAGGGCCAGCTAATCACAACAATACAGTGTCTACAGACTGTCCTTCAGTAAAAATATTTGCTTATAGCAGTAAGGCTGCTTTCACACTGGGGCGGTAGGGGCGTCGGCGGTAAAACGCCGCTATTTTTAGTGCTGTTTTACCGTGGTATTCGGCCGCTAGCGGTGCGGTTTTAACCCCCCCCCCCCGCTGGCGGCCGAAAAAGGGTTAAAACCCCTCGTATAGCACGGCTATAGCCACGCTGTCCCATTGATTTCAATAGGCAGGAGCGGTGAATACATTGCTCCAAAGATTTATATCGAATTTATATCGACCCCCTTACTCTGCACCCCAAGCCGTGCCTCTTGGGAATATACCCAGAACCAGAAATTAATAAATTTACTAAAAAATTTTTGAATGAAACGCTCTTCTCTGCAAGCAGGGCAATGGATGAGGACCACTCCGCCTGGGTTTAGTGTTTGGTTAACTGAAGTGAACAACATTTTGAAGTATAAGAAGCTCATCTACACACACAGGGGTTGCCCTGCCAAATATGGGAACATCTGGGCTAGGTGGCTGCAAGCCTCAGAAACCCTCGGCTGATGGGATGACCGTTACTTACCTAGGATCTGACACTTTAACATTACTGTTGCTACTATTGATCTTCTGTATATCATTATCGCAATGTGATTTGGGATCACGGGCAGAATTGAAGCAAATCTGCCCAAGATCACAAAACGTCAGATGTGATCGGGACTGATTCATTTCTTAAGTGGAAATTAACCCATTTGCTAAGTGTTTTGAAAAACACTTAGCAATTCCAGCATGCTGGGAACGTAACTGTCACTTTTGCTTGTGCTCTCAACCAAACTGTCAAACCATCAAATGTCTGGTGTCACAACTAATCAATGTGAGCACAAAAGAAATCACAAAACGCCAGATGTGAACGGGGCCTTAAAGTGGAACTTTACCCATAACAACTTCTAAAAAAAAAAAATAATGTTCTTTAGCAAGCAACATACATTCCACATTTATAATTATGCTACCAGAATTAGTGTGAGCTGTAAGCTGCCTCCAGCATTGCTCCTGTTTCTTCTTCTGAAGCCCAGAGCCCCTGAGCAGCAGTAAATAATGAAGATGAACTAAACCAATCGATTTAACGGTTTCAAAAAACAGTTTACATTCCTGGAATGCCGGAATTGCTAACTGTCACTTTTGCTTGTGTCCTCAACCAAACTGTCAAAGCAACAAATGCCTGGTGTCATAACTGATTACATGTACAGCACCATGGCAGTTGCAGCAGTGATGTTGCTATGGGGGTGCGGTCCGCACCCGGGTTACACCTGCCAGATGACACCAGGCCCGGACTGGCAAGGGGTATTGAGAAGGGCGCAGCGGCTCCCTCCTCGTCTGCCTTCCCCTGGAGGGACATCTGTGTGGACGGAGCCTAGGAGGAGGGACATCTGTGTGGACGGAGCCTAGGAGGGGGAACATCTGTGTGGACGGAGCCTAGGAGGGGGGACATCTGTGTGGACGGAGCCTAGGAGGGGGGACATCTGTGTGGACGGAGCCTAGGAGGGAGGACATCTGTGTGGACGGAGCCTAGGAGGGGGAACATCTGTGTGGACGGAGACTAGGAGGAGGGACATCTGTGTGGACGGAGCCTAGGAGGGGGGGACAGCTGTTTGGACGGAGCCTCGAAGGAGAGACATCTGTATAGACGGAGCCTAGGAAGGGGGACATCTGTGTGGACGGAGCCTAGGAGGGGGGACAGCTGTTTGGATGGAGCCTCGATGGAGAGACATCTGTATGGACGGAGCCTAGGAAGGGGGACATCTGTGTGGATGGAGCCTAGCAGGGGGGACATCTGTGTGGACGGAGCCTAGGAGGGGGGACATCTGTGTGGACGGAGCCTGGGAGGGGGGACATCTGTGTGGACGGAGCCTGGGAGGGGGGACATCTGTGTGGACGGAGCCTGGGAGGGGGGACATCTGTGTGGACGGAGACTGGGAGGGGGGACATCTGTGTGGACGGAGACTGGGAGGGGGGACATCTGTGTGGACGGAGACTGGGAGGGGGGACATCTGTGTGGACGGAGACTGGGAGGGGGGACATCTGTGTGGACGGAGACTGGGAGGGGGGACATCTGTGTGGACGGAGACTGGGAGGGGGGACATCTGTGTGGACGGAGACTGGGAGGGGGGACATCTGTGTGGATGTGTGGACGGAGCCTAGGAGGGGGGGACGTCTGTGTGGACGGAACCTAGGAGGGTGGGACATCTTTGTGGACGGAACCTAGGAGGGGGGGACATCTGTGTGGACGGAGCCTAGGAGGTGGGGACATCTGTGTGGACGGAGCCTAGGAGGTGGGGACATCTGTGTGGACGGAGCCTAGGGGGGGGGTCGTCTGTGTGGACGGAGCCTAGGAGGTGGGGACATCTGTGTGGACGGAGCCTAGGAGGGGGGGTCGTCTGTGTGGACGGAGCCTAGGAGGGGGGGACGTCTGTGTGGACGGAGCCTAGGAGGGGGGACGTCTGTGTGGACGGAGCCTAGGAGGGGGGGACGTCTGTGTGGACGGAGCCTAGGAGGGGGGGACGTCTGTGTGGACGGAGCCTAGGAGGGGGGGCGTCTGTGTGGACGCAGCCTAGGAGGAGGGACGTCTGGACGGAGCCTAGGAGGGGGGACGTCTGTGTGGACGGTGCCTAGGAGGGGGGGACATTTGTGTGGACGGTGCCTAGGAGGGGGGGACATTTGTGTGGACGGTGCCTAGGAGGGGGGGACATTTGTGTGGACGGTGCCTAGGAGGGGGGGACATTTGTGTGGACGGTGCCTAGGAGGGGGGGACATTTGTGTGGACGGTGCCTAGGAGGGGGGGACATTTGTGTGGACGGTGCCTAGGAGGGGGGGACATTTGTGTGGACGGAACCTAGGAGGGAGGACATCTGTGTGGACGGAGCTTAGGGGGGTGAACATCTGTGTGGACGGAGCCTAGGAGGGAGGACATCTGTGTGGACGGAGCCTAGGAGGGGGGACATCTGTGTGGACAGAGCCTAGGAGGGAGGACATCTGTGTGGACGGAGCTTAGGGGGGTGAACATCTGTGTGGACGGAGCCTAGGAGGGAGGACATCTGTGTGGACGGAGCCTAGGAGGGGGGACATCTGTGTGGACAGAGCCTAGGAGGGAGGACATCTGTGTGGACGGAGCTTAGGGGGGTGAACATCTGTGTGGACGGAGCCTAGGAGGGAGGACATCTGTGTGGACGGAGCCTAGGAGGGGGGACATCTGTGTGGACGGAGCCTAGGAGGGGGGACATCTGTGTGGACGGAGCCTAGGAGGGGGGGACATCTGTGTGGACGGAGCCTAGGAGGGGGGACATCTGTGTGGACGGAGCCTAGGAGGGGGGACATCTGTGTGGACGGAGCCTAGGAGGGGGGACATCTGTGTGGACGGAGCCTAGGAGGGGGGACATCCGTGTGGACGGAGACTAGGAGGGGGGACATCCGTGTGGACGGAGCCTAGGAGGAGGCACATCTGTGTGGACGGAGCCTAGGAGGAGGGACTTCTGTGAGGACGGAGCCTAGGAGGAGGGACATCTGTGTGGACGGAGACTAGGAGAGGGGACATTTACTAGGATAGGGGATGTCTGTGTGGACGGAGCCTAGGAGGAGGGACATCTGTGTGGACGGAGCCTAGGAGAGGGGACATCTGTGTGGACGGAGCCTAGGAGGGGGGACATCTGTGTGGACGGAGCCTAGGAGGAGGGACATCTGTGTGGACGGAGCCTAGGAGGGGGGACATCTGTGTGGACGGAGCCTAGGAGGAGGGACATCTGTGTGGACGGAGCCTAGGAGGGGGGACATCTGTGTGGACGGAGCCTAGGAGGAGGGACATCTGTGTGGACGGAGCCTAGGAGGGGGGACATTTGTGTGGACAGAGCCCTGCTAATCTAAGGTCTGCAAATGTAGGGAGGGAGATTTACGCTGGGCATAGTCACACTGGAGTGATTACAATGGGGGATTTACAGTGGGGGGGGGGGGATACACTGGGGCAATTTACATGGGACAGGATTACCCTGAGGGGAAGTACTTTGGGCAGGACATTGGGGGGGATTTACACGGGAGAGTACAATGGGGGATTACACTACAGGGGATTAAACTGGGTGGAGTTACATGGGGGGATTTACACTATGGTGGATTACACTAGGGGGGTTACATAGGGGAGTACAATGGGGGGATTAGGCTGGGGGGGGATTTACACTATGGTGGATTACACTAGGGGGGTTACATAGGGGAGTACAATGGGGGGATTAGGCTGGGGGAGTTTACACTGGAGGGGGTTTTACATTGGGGGGTCCACTTACACTGGGGGGGGGGGGGGGGATTACACTGCAGAGGATTACAATGGGTGGGATTTACATGGGATGGGAATACACTGAAGGGGAGTACTTTGGGGGGGGGGGGATTTACACAGGGTATTAAACTGATTACACTGGGGCGATTTACGGGGGGGGGGATACACTGCGGGGGTTAACACTGTTACACCGAAGGGATTTACACTGGGAGGATTACAGTGCGGGGGATTTACACTTGGGGGATTACACTGGGCTGCTCAGTCTAAAATGCTTGGGCCAATTTTTTTGACCCAGTCCGGGCATGGGAGACACCATCAAGTAAGAAGTGATATCCGACCGCAATGGTGTCACTCCCATCCGTGACAGCACACAGACAGCTCTGTCCTGTTTCTGCTGTCACTCTGCGGTGTCAGGACAGAGCACTGTGGCAGGCTGGGGGGGGGGCGCGCCGATGTGCTAGCCTGCTCAGTGCCCAGGGGGTGACATCAATCCTAGTGACGCCACTCAGTTGCAAAACATACAGAAGCAGCTTCCTTGGCTGTAAACGATAGGACGGTTTAATTCCGCTTTAAGGCTGTCAGCAGATCGGTCTCTACAAACTTGGCAGTGCCTGAAAATGGAGAGCAACTGAGCATGTGCAGAACAGGGTGAGACAGTGTATTGCTGAATTTTACACACTATAGGCGGGCGCTCTTTGGGTGTTTATTCAGTAGATAGTTCCTGCTCCCCCTTGCCTTGGTTTGGCTGAGTTTCTGTTGAACCAAATTGCATGGAATCAGTGGCAGTTCTGGAGCGTTTTCAGCGATGCATTGTGCTGGTGGATGGTAATGGAAGTCTTGTGCTGGACTCATGGTCCACAAAGTCCGCGCTACAGGTATGGCAACCTTCCCGACAGTCCAATCTTCATGTAGCCCAAATGGACAGATCTTCCACCTTGAACCATCAAAATGGAACCACTGTAGATTTCCACCAACTTGAACCACCAATGTGTGCACTGAAAGCCTTGCTGCCTTCTTCAATTTGGGGGGAAAACCAATGCTAAAACACAAACCTAAGAAGAAGGCGCACCAGCCTAGTGCATTACTTTAAAACTCTTCACTGAATTAAAAAGTAAAATCCATAGTACTCACAAATGGAGAAATAAAACAAGCATTACAGTATCCAAGACACCAACAGACGCATATCCATCAGATTGGGCATTATTGACGCGTTTCGAGGGCCATGCCCTCAGCCTCAGAGCTAGCTGTAGGATGAGGGTATGGCCCTTAAAATGTGTTAGCTGCACCCAGTAATATGGATTTTACTTTTTAATTTATTAAAGCACCACCCATAAATTGAACTTCCGCTGATCGGATTCCCCCCCCTGCCACATTTAGCACCTCTAAGGGGGGAAGCAGATACCTGTCAAATCCTGGTGGGAGCAGGTACCAGGGTTTGACAGGTATTTGCTCCCCCCCCCTGCAAGGTGGCAAATATGGCACCGGAGGGGGGGGAATCCGATCAGCGAAAGTTCCATTTATGGGTGGGCAAACTATGTAATGTTCAGCCCCTCCTCCCCGCCCCCCCCCCCCCCCCCCCGCTGCCTTCTGGGAGACAGGTAAGTGTCCTTATATTAAAAGTCAGCAGCTGCAGTATTTGTAGCTGCTGACTTTAAATTTGTTTTACCCAGGCGTAACTCCGCTTTAAAGAGTTTTGCAGTAATGCCATAGGCTGGTGCGCCTTCCTCTTATGTTTGGACTCGTGGCAACCTTAAAGTGGTTGTAAACCCTCACATATACCCAGTTAAGTGACTGGCCTCAGATACACAGAAATTAAACTAATCCTCCTATAAAAGTTGTACCTGTTTATCTGCGGTATTCTCTTCTCTACATCCAAAGCGTAGAATTTTCACAGAATCTCTCAGCTCTGAAAAGTAGGGGGTGGAGAGCTGAATTTACATCTGTGGGGAGAGCTCTGAGAGCTGATTGGAGGAAAGGGACACCCCCCCCCCCCCCCCCCTTCACACAGCTCACAGGAACAGAGCTGAGGCTGTCAATCAGCTGGAGATCCCTCCCCCGTCACTTTTTTTCTCTTGCTGTCAGGAAAACTTGTCAGAAGTGGCTCATGTTGATAGCAGAGGAATGAGGCCATACACACTAGGGATATGCTTTGTTCATATTTCATATCTGAGGTTTACAACCACTTTAAAGTAGATTGCAAGCCTAAACTTAAATAGTCTTTAAAATGTCCCCTCCCTTCTCCTAACACATATGCTGTATAACTTGTGTAAGCAAAAAAAAAAAAAAAGTATATACTTACCTATTCTCAGCCTGCTCCGGTCTGGTTGCATAATCCAAGTAAGGGCAGGGGCAAAAGGCTGAACATGAACTGCGGATGGAGTGTCCGCAGGGTATGGTATGGACACTCCAGCCTCAGTGCTGCCCCCCCCTACATTCAACCCCATGCATTTCCTACAGGTATAGGAATCTGTTGCCATGCACGCGGCTGCAGGGCGGTTGTGGCATGGCCCTATTCATTTGAATGGGTTGAGTTTGGTGGTGGGGGGGGTGTCAGGGGGTATTATTCTTACAGCTAAATGTGTACAACCCCCAAGGGTAGCTGTGTTAGGAGGGCAGTGGGGGGTAAAACCATAGATTACGGATCCCTGGCTACAAGTGTACACCAGGCCTAAGGTTGGTCATCATCTAGCAAAGCAGCATCTTTTTTGGACAACTGTCCTTCTGCAGAGCCCCCAAAGTCCCATTTAAAAACTTTTTTTTTTAAACTGGCCTGCCTTAAAAGAGGAAATTGTGGAAATTACATTTTTTTTTTTTGGCAGACATTTGTTTTTTTTTTATCTCCCAGGGAAACTGTAGGTCCTCCTAAAACTCCCAGATGGACAGGAACGTACACTATATTACTAAAAGTATTGGGACGCTCACTTTACACGCACATGGACTTTAATGGTATCCCAGTCTTAGTCCGTAGGGTTCAATATTGAGTTGGCCCACCCTTAGCAGCTATAACAGCTTCAACTCCTCTGCGAAGGCTGTCCACAAGGTTTAGGAGTGTGTCTATGGGAATGTTTGACCATTCTTCCAGAAGTGCATTTGTGAGGTCAGGCGCTGACATTGGATGAGAAGGCCTGGCTTGCAGTCTCCGCTCTAATTAATCCCAAAGGTGTTCTTTTGGATTTAGCTCAGGACTGTGCAGGCCAGTCAAGTTCCTCCACCCCAAACTCGCTCATTCATGTCTTTATGGACCTTGCTTTGTGCACAGTCATGTTGGAACAGGAAGGGGCCATCCCCAAACTCTTCCCACAAAGTCGGGAGCATGAAATTGCCCAAAATGTCTTGGTAAGCTGACGCCTTAAGAGTTCCCTTCACTGGAACTAAGGGGCCAAGCCCAACCTCTGAAACACAACCCCCACACCATAATCCCCCCTCCACCAAATGATTTGGACCAGTGCACAAAGCAAGGTCCATAAATACATGGATGAGTGAGTTTGGGGTGGAGGAACTTCACTGGTCCTGACCTCAACCCGATAGAACACCTTTGGGATGAATTCAAGCGGAGACTGTGAGCCAGGCCTTCTCGCCCAACATCAGTGCCTGACCTCACAAATGCGCTTCTGGAAGAATGGTCAAACATTCCCATAGACACACTCCTAAACCTTGTGGACGGCCTTCCCAGAAGAGTTGAAGCTGTTATAGCTGAAAAGGGTGGGCCAACTCAATATTGAACCCTTACGGACTGAGACTGGGATGCCATTAAAGTTCATGTGCGTGTAAAGTGATTATCCCAATACTTTTAGTAATATAGTGTAGGTTCCTGTCCACCTGGGAGTTTCAGGAGGACCCACAGGGTCCCTGGGAGATAAAAAAAAAACAAATGTCTACCAAAAAAAAAATGTAAGTTGCCGCAATTTCCTCAATATTGAACCCTACGGTTCTCACGGTTGGGTTGTTGGACGACCGAGCCTCTGATTTTTGTCAAAAGCGTGTGGATTTTGTCGAGCATACTAGCTATCCGCAAATTGTCATTTGACAAACACGAACGTAGTGACGTACTATGAGAGTATAAAGAGGAAGTTCATTTTTCAAGCGCCGCCCTTTGGGCCCCTTCTGCTAATTTCGTGTTAGTAGAATTTTGGTGAGCGTTGATTGGTGATTTTCAGATTGTACAAAACAGATGCCTTTTAAAATACATTTGGCACAACTACATGCAAAACAGCTTCATTATTATCCCATTAAAGAAGATGAGAATGTGCGCTGCATTTCGACATTTCCGAGTCATGAATGTTAATTCTAGATTACAAACGGTG
The DNA here is from genome assembly GCA_037952925.1 of Lithobates clamitans. NCBI lineage: Eukaryota > Metazoa > Chordata > Amphibia > Anura > Ranidae > Lithobates > Lithobates clamitans. The sequence continues at coordinate 157,142 of JBBGZY010000619.1, read as the reverse complement.
GTTTACAAGACCGACCGCTTCTACCTCGTTATTTGATTCTGAGCATGCGCGTTTGTACTTTCCACTTTTGTGTGACGATTTCTGTACTGACCATCCGAAAATCAGATGTTGAGTTCACACCCAACAAAAATTTTATAGTCTGAACATCCAGCTTTTGTTTGATGAATAAGTCAAATCGGCTGTCAAAAGCACCGTACTAATGATCTGAAAATCCGCAGACAGCTCGTCTTCAGACTTTTCCCTTCTGATTTCCATATCGTGTGTATGAGGCCCAAGACTGGGATACCATTAAAGTTCATGTGTGTAAAGGCAGGCGTCCCAATACTTTTGGTAATATAGTGTAGTTGGAAATGGGGAAGAGCGGGGGTCATGGTCCCACCTAAGGAGGGACCAGAAGTCCAGGATGGTTAAAGTATACCTTAGATTTGGATAGAGTGGAGAGGGATTAGAACCCCTGTCAGTTTTTATTGCCGTCTGTGTCCTCATTACAGAGATTCAGTCTATCTGTCCTGTTTACCATTCTCACCAAAAGTGAAAGAATATCCCGAATTTTGTTTTTTTTATCAGAACAGGAATAGAGGGGAAATGGAGACACTAGTTCTGGTGATCTTGGTGACCCCCTGGGATTCCCTAACTTTTGAGAGATTCCCTCTCACTTCCTGTTTTGGCTATAGGACAGGAAGGGAAGAGAAATCTCCCTCAATGGGACACAGATGGTAAAAAAAAACTCACATGGGTTATAACTAGAGTTGTACCGATACCGGTATCATTGCCGATACTAAGCATTTGCACAAATATTGGCACTCGTGCAAGTGCTCCGATACCTGAAACCAATACTTTTAAGCTCGGTTCTTTCAGCTGTCAGGGGGATTCCCCCACTGACAGCTGAAATGTAAAAAAAAAAAAAAAAAAGGTGTCAATTATCGGTTGTTAAGGAGCGGGGCCGCCGCGTCCTTAACAACCGATGACTTAGCTGTCAGTGAGGTTCCCCTGTTGACAGCTGAAGGGTAAACTAAGTTCTGGCAATTGGAGTTGTCAATTAAAAAAAAATTAAAAAAAGCCTATGACATTGCTCAGTGCTGAAACAGAAAGATACAAAAAGAAACAATGTTTCTCTTTATCTTTCTGTTTATTGATCTACAGATCAAAATAATGATCTTCTGTTCTTCTGTCTGCAGATGAAGTCAGTTTAAAGCAACCTGTCTGTTTTGTTTTTTTAATAAATGTTCCTCTGGTTAACCCCTTATTAAGCAGGAATTTACTCTAATCGGCCTTAATTAACTCCTTATTCTCCTTCACGATTTAATTATTGTCTTCCTGCTGATTTTTTTTTTCTGCTCACTTCTATTTTATAAACTATTAATAATTAAAACTTTTTTTTGCTTGCTTTGTTTGCTAATATTTTTACACCTTTAACATATATTTACACGTTTCACATTGAAAAAAGCGCATAATTAAAAAAAAATGTTTATTTCATTTGTAAATGGTATCGGTAATTGGTATCGGCGAGTACTAAAAAGAAAAAAAGTATTGGTACTCGTATGCGCTGTAAAAAAATGGTATCTCCTTTAGTTTTGCCTTTAGTTTTTAAGCAGAGCTTCTCTAGCCATCAGGAGCTATTTAAAGCCCACTGCACCCCTACAAACTACTATAAAGCTGGACTCCGGGTATGGTCTTTATTTTATACTTACTTTGATCCACTTTGCGTATCTCATACCTGAGGGGGGTAATAATCACTGTGGTAGCTGGGGGCTAATACAATAACAACCGATCTTTTGGGTCCTGCGCCACCCAGCGTCCCCTCTGCACACCGTACTGTTGCTCAGGATGGCCGCCGTTCACAGTATGCTTTGTATTTCTTTTCAATTAATACAAGACATCCCCTGATTGGATAAGTTGGAGATTGTGACATCACCATCCCTCCTCTCCACCTTGTCCGATAAGAAAACACCTTGTATCCATTGAAAAAAATGAATGACATCTATGAATGACAGCAGACCCCTCTGCACACCCTACTGTTGCTCAGGATGGCAGCCGTTCACAGTATGCTTTGTATTTCTTTTCAATTAATACAAGACATCCCCTGATTGGATAAGTTGGAGATTGTGACATCACCATCCCTCCTCTCCACCTTGTCCGATAAGAAAACACCTTGTATCCATTGAAAAAAATGAATGACATCTATGAATGACAGCAGACCCCTCTGCACACCCTACTGTTGCTCAGGATGGCAGCCGTTCACAGTATGCTTTGTATTTCTTTTCAATTAATACAAGACATCCCCTGATTGGATAAGTTGGAGATTGTGACATCACCATCCCTCCTCTCCACCTAGTCCGTTAAGAAAACACCCATTAAAAAAAATGAATGACAACTATGAATGACAGCAGACCCCTCTGCACACCCTACTGTTGCTCAGGATGGCCGCGGTTCACAGTATGCTTTGTATTTCTTTTCAATTAATACAAGACATCCCCTGATTGGATAACTTGGAGATTGTGACATCACCATCCCTCCTCTCCACCTTGTCCGTTAAGAAAACACCTTGTATCCATTGAAAAAAATGAATGACATCTATGAATGACAGCAGAGCGGAGCAAGCAACCCCCTGTGGTCAGTGTGCAATGGGTCAGCTGTTCATCTCAGGAGCAGAAAAATAGTGGCATTCACTGTAGCAGCGCCAACTTCTACAGTTATTGTGGGATGCCACAACGGTCGCTCAGTAATGAGATATATCGTACATACTTACACCGTGCCAAGCTGGACCAATGTAAATCTGCAATACAGATCATAGCAGGAGTTCAGCTTTAAGGCCCCATTCACACCCCAGCGTTTTGTAACTTGAACTTCCAGAATGCAGTAGGAGAAAAAAAATCAATTATTCTCCATGGAAATAGTTCCCAGCTCCACTACAAGTCAAATGAAGCCAAACGCTTGAAGCTCAGAAAAGTTTGAGAGCTTTCTTTTTGTAGCTCGAATTGGGCAGATTGATGCGTTTTTAACCACTTCCCATCCGGGCCAACTCTGGCACTTCGCTCCTACATCTAATAATCAAAGTGTTTTTTTTATTAGAAAATTACTCCGCAAACATTATATAGGTTTTTTTTTTAATTTCTAATTTTTTTTTTAGCAGAGACCCTAGGGAATAAAGTGGCAGCCGTTGCAACTTTTTATGTCACACGGTATTTGCATGGCGATTTTTTCAAACGCGTTTTTTTTTTAAAAGGAACAGTTTCATGAATTAAAAAGAAAACAAAACAGTAGAGTTAGCCCAATTATTTTGTATAATGTGAAAGATGATGTTATGCCAAGAAAATGGATATCTAACTTGTCACGCTTTAAAATTGCGCACACTCGTGGAATGGCGCCAAACTTTGGTACTTAAAAATCTCCATAGGCGACGCTTTTAAAAAAAAATTACAGGTTACCTGTTTAGAGTTAGAGGAGGTCTAGTGCTAGAATTGTTACTCCCGCTCTAACGTTCGTGGTGATAAATGCCGTTTACATATGTGGGTGCGACGTACGTATGCGTTCGCTTTTGTGTGCGGGTTGGGGGCGCTTTAATTTTTTTTTTTTTAATTGTTTATTGTATTTGAATATTTTTACACTTTCTCTTTAAAAAAAAAAAAAATTGATCACTTTTATTTCTATTACAAGGAATGTAAACATCCCGTGTAATGGGAATAGTGCATGACAGGTCCTCTTTATGGAGAGATGTGGGGTCTATAAGACCCCACTGTAACAAAAAATATAAGCGTAGGATAGTTTTGCCTTAACGAGATGCAATGTGATCTGTAGAAGTAGTGTAATTGTAGATGTAGTTTAATTCTGGGTTATTAAAAATATAGTATTCAATGCACATATGTTCTTTCATTAGCATTTGAAAAGGACAGAGCCAGTTTTCTAGGATCGAAGTGACCCCTAGATGCCAATAAAAGTTCCCATTAGAGCAAACAGATTGCCACCATCCTGAGGCTTCAAAGAAAACTGCTAGTCATTTTGGCTACACGGATCCGCAGGGGGCATTCGCAAGGCCCCGGCCGGTCTGCAAACTTTGATTAACCACATGCCGACCAGCCGCCGCAGTTGTACTGCCGCAGATTGGCACGGCTGGTCGAAACGACGTTATGTAACGTTGTTTCGCCCTGTGGCCACTAGGGGGCGCGTGCACGCACCCCCCCCGAGCCGATGCGAGTGCCCTTCTTCTACCAAAAAATTGTTAGAAGAATACGTTATCAGCCTAAAGGGAAAAAAAAATTAATATATATTTTTGGGGGATATTTATTATAGCAAAAAGTAAAAGATGATGTGTTTTTTTCAAAATTGTCGCTTTTTTTTGTTTATAGTGCAAAAAAATAAAAAACGCAGAGGTGATCAAATACCACCAAAAGAAAGCTCTATTTGTGGGGAAAAAAGGACATCAATTTTGTTTGGGTGCAACGTCGCACGACCGCGCAATTGTCAGTTAAAGCGACGCAGCGCCGAATCGCAAAAAGTGCTCTGGTCAGGAAGGGGGTAAAATCTTCCGGGGCTGAAGCGGTTAATATCAACAGATCTAAGGAACCTAGTTTATCTCTCATAAAAGCTAAAATATTAGCTGCAGAGAGATGAAAAGAATTCCTTTTGATTGTGCACGTGATGGGTTACGTGTACATGCAACTCTGTATTTTTAGCATGTGTGGAATCCCAGGGAACCACGCAAAATCGTTATATTTGGCGCCTGATTGCGGCAGGCAGGCAGTGATTGGTACTGTCGCCATCGGACTGATGCGCTGGTATCGGAAATCCTATCCATGACCCAGCAATCAGCGCCGTTCTGGGCCAATTCGACAATTCGGTAATTTCAGAACACAAAACATCCTGTGGGCTGAGACAGGAACACCCCCCGGGGTTGATTGGCCAAGGGCTAAAGTCCAGCCCACATCCATATTTTAATAAATTGGGTAGCCTGAGATATGGACATCGTTCTTCCATGAAGCCAGTGCGAAACTGAGGAGTTCCCACACGTTCCAGTATGCTTCTACTAACGGATAGACTTCGGTAAAGTTTATTTTCTGTTTTTATCCCTTTTTTATTTTCATAGCAAATTGCCAATTTGTGTGTCTTTCTGTATTTTTTGTATCTTTTTTGGTAAATCCTTTTTCTTTGTATATCATATATGCCCTGCCCACTTTCGGGATATTAACCACTGAAGCCCCGGACCATTTGGTTGGCAAAAGACCAGAGCACTTTTTGCGATTCGGCACAGCGTTGCTTTAACTGACAATTGCGCAGACGTGGCTCCCAAACAAAATTGACGTCCTTTTTTTCCCCACAAATAGAGCTTTTTTTTGGTGGTATTTGATCACCCCTGCGGTTTTTATTTTTTGCTCTATAAACAAAATTTTGAAAAAAAACGCATTATTTTTTACTTTTTGCTATAATAAATATCCCCAAAAAATATATATAAAAACATTTTTTTTTTTCCTCAGTTTAGGCCGATACGTACATATTTTTGGTAAAAAAATTTGCAATAAGCGTTTATTGATTGGTTTGCGCAAAAGTTATAGCGTCTACAAAATAGAGGATAGTTTTATGGCATTTTTATTAATAATTTTTTTTTTTTTTTTACTAGTAATGGCGGACAGATCGGACACTTTTGGCGCTATTTTTGGGACCATTCACATTTATACAGCGATCAGTGCGATTAAAAATGCATTGAATACTGTGTAAATGTGACCGGCAGTGAAATATAATAAATAAACAAAATAATAATCATACATATATACATAAATAATAAATAAAATAAAATAAAAAAAATAAATGAAAAAAATAAATGAAACAACCCTAACCCCAACTGTGTAAATGTGACCCACAGTTAAATATAATAAATAAATAAAATTAGTAAAATACCTAAACAAAATAATAATCATACATATATACATAAATAATAAATAAAATAAAATAAAATAAAAATAAATGAAAAAAAATAAATGAAACAACCCTAACCCCAACCCTTGATACTAACTCTTACAAAAAAAAAGTAAATAAATAATAATAATAAAAAAAAATACAAGTGGATGAAAAAGCTGAAAACCATAGCAACAAATAATGAAACAGATGATATTTTTCTCTATTGGATAATAATAATAAAAAAAGCGCCAAAGCTCAAAAACGCTTTAAAAACAGCGTACAAAAACGCAAAAAAATTCTGAAACACGCATACAAACACTCAAAAATACACTCAAAAACACTCAGGTGTGAATACAGCCTATCGCCCAAAGGAACTTTCACATTAAATCGTCTTCTTTAGAAAGCAGACACAACCTGAGTAGAGAAGCCTGTCCCTGCCAGAATGAAGGACCCTTGCACTCTGTGTGGAAGCAGTGGTCTCTCTGCAGAGCTCAAACAGGGCCCCCCCTGCCAAGTCAGAGCTGCAGCTCTCTATTTAGCAGGGCCCTTGTACTTTCCCAATCGCACACAATTCCTCTTGTAGCGGCAGAGATAGGTATTCGCCCTCTTCCTTCGCAGCAAGTCTTTTTTTTTTTAACCAGGAACATTTTTTGTGACAGGGTCACTTTAAACCCACGTTAGCACATAACTCATTTTGTAAAATTTAAAGCAAACATCGATATATACAGTAGAAATACATATCTGGACCTGCAAAAGGATTTGTATTTTTGCCCATCCAGTCCAGAGATTTACACAGCCCTGATAGTCAGCACAGCCATCCTGGTGACCTGAATTGTATGGTCTGTAGTTAAGCAATACAACTTGGTCACCTCCACACCCCCAACCTATTTTTATAGAATGCTGCATATCTGTGCAGTGCTGGAGATCGATATCAGCATCTTGCTAATGCACAATAAAATAGCTTATAGTAGTAATCCAGTTTACACCGGAGGCTGTATAATAGGAAATGAAATATCATATACAAACGGTTTCCAGTATTAAAATGAACAATGCTATAGAACAGCCGTTCTCAACCTTTGGTAGAACCCTTAAAATAGTTTTTAGGCCTCAGGGAACCCCTATAAAAATGATAAAATCTCCAGGTAGAGGGACCCCCTTTTAGCCAGTGAAAAGACTCCCCTCTGACATTGGTGGTCAGTGGGAAGAATAATCTTTACATTGGTGGTCAGTGGGAGTAATGCTCTTTACATTGATGGTCGGTGGGAAGAACAATCTTTACATTGGTGGTCAGTGGGAGGAATGCTCCTTACATTGATGGTCGGTGGGAAGAATGCTCCTTATGTTGGCAGTCAAAGGTAAATATGGCTTTACATTGGTGGTCAGTGGAAAGAATGGTCCTTACATTGGTGGTCAGTGGGGAAGAATGATCTTTACATTGGTGGTCAGTGGAAAGAATGGACCTTACATTGGTGGTCAGTGGGGAAGAATGATCTTTACATTGGTGGTCAGTGGGGAAGAATGATCTTTACATTGGTGGTCAGTGGAAAGAATGGTCCTTACATTGGTGGTCAGTGGGGAAAAATGGTCTTTACATTAATGGTCAGTGGGAAGAATGATTCGAAGGCCTCATGTACACTGCTGCTGGTAAACGGACGTTTAGGAGCAGTTGGGCATTTTTTTCAGCTGCCCCTGAATTCTCCTCCATGTTATCTTATCTGTCCATGTACACAGGGTCCTTTATAGGCAGTTGAGTTTGGAGGCTTTTTTTTTGGAACGCAAAAAAATGGGTTCAGAAGCAGTGTTTAGCGGCATTTCAAGCTCCAACTGCTTCTAAAAGCGGCTAAACGCAGTAACTTGCGTTTAGCCACGTTTCGCTTACAGGCGTTTTTCATTTTTGGCTATTTTGAAAAAAAACTTTTTTTTTTTAAATGCTTCTAAACACAAACGCAGCCAGAAGTGGCATGTAAACGTGGCAAAATGGACGTTTTAAACGTGGGTTACTATCTGTCAAGTTAAATCGTTCAGGAGAGGTTGTAAAAAGTCCCGTGTACATGAAGCCTTACATTGGTGTTCAGTGGAAAGAATGGTCCTTACATTGGTGGTCAGTGAGAAGAATGTTCCTTACATTGGTGGTCAGTGAGAAGAATGGTCCTTACATTGGTGGTCAGTGGAAAGAATGTTCCTTACATTGGTGTTCAGTGGAAAGAATGGTCCTTACATTGGTGGTCAGTGGGGAAGAATGGTCCTTACATTAGTGGTCAGTGGGGAAACATTATCCTTACATTGGGGGTCAGTGGAAAGAATGGTCCTCACATTGGCGGTGAGTGGGGAAAAATGATCTTTACATTGGTGGTCAGTGGAAAGAATGGTCCTTACATTGGTGGTCAGTGGGGAAGAAAGGTCCTTACATTGGTGGTCAGTGGGAAGAATGATACTTACAATGGTGGTGATGGACAGAATGATCCTTATATTGGTGGTCGGTGGGGAAGAATGATCCTTATATTGGTGGTCAGTGTGAAAAATACTCTTTTCACTGGTGGTCAGTGGGAAGAATGGTCCTTACATTGGTGGTCAGTGGGGAAGAAAGGTCCTTACATTAGTGGTCAGTGGGGAAAAATTATCCTTACTTTGGGGGTCAGTGGAAAGAATGGTCCTTACATTGGTGGTCAGTGGGGAAGAAAGGTCCTTACATTGGTGGTCAGTGGGGAGAATGACCCTTACAATGGTGGTGATGGACAGAATGGTCCTTACATTGGTGGTCAGTGGGGAAGAAAGGTCCTTACATTGGTGGTCAGTGGGAAGAATGATCCTTACAATGGTGGTGATGGACAGAATGGTCCTTATATTGGTGGTCAGTGTGAAGAATACTCTTTTCACTGGTGGTCAGTGGGAAGAATGGTCCTTATGTTGGCCGTCAAAAGGTAAGAATGCCCTGTACATTAGTTGTACGCGGTTAAAATAATCCTTACATTGGTGGTCAGTGGTAAATATACTCCATTAACAGACAGCTAATATGATCATTGGTGTCGCTAGTTTCTTACCTGAGACAGAATCGGAAAAGCTCCACTGGTCCCACACCCCTGGTGGTGCCAAGTGGCAATAATGTCAGAATTATATGGGCACCACCAGGCAGGAGTTCAACTGATTACCCACTACACAAGGAACCTTTGGATGAACCCTCGTTGAGAAAGATTGCTATAGATCAATTCTTTAATGAAACATAGAAAAACCCACTCTGATTAATGTGAACTGTTACATTGTTTAATAAAGTTATATGAAAAATATTTTTTCCCATTAAGTGAGTCCTAATACTTGTGAAATAGTAAACTGTAAACCTATAGCTGTATGGCAATAACACATGTTGGAGATGCTTACAAGATGCATATTACAGTCTCATGGTCAGACAGATGGCACGGGTATTTGCTTGGCAGAAGTGGTCTCACACTCTTGCATTAAATCATTGGTGGTGTGATAATGCATGGCAATATACGATTTGGCAAAACCGAATGTGGAGTTTACTGGCTGCAGGCTATTGGGGGTGCTTATCTCCTGGGAGGGGCTGCTATTATAGATACTATAGTAGGGCTCTATACGGGTATTAATTGGGGTGGAGCTGCTCTGGGCGTAATGCTGATGCCCCCCAGATCCTTTCGGGCTCAGCACGCTGTCTTTAGAATGGCTCGGGCCGCAGGCTTGGTCAACAAACTTTTTCTGCGGCTTTGGCGACAACATATACGCCGAGTTGGTTTCGTGGTGGGAGGACTTGTTGCGGTTGGCCTCCAGGCTGCCTTTCCCCATGGCACGCAGTCTGGTTTTTTGTTTGCAGCATAGAAATCCCAGCGCCACATACTGGATGCACCACAGCACCCTCCGCCTCAGTCCGGCGCTGTTACGGGAGTAGATAAAGGGGTTCAAGCCCGACTTCAAAAAGATCAGCGTGAACCCGCAAAGTTCAAACTGGTACAGGACGAAACTGCTGCTGCTGGTCAACACGTCTTGAACCAAAGAGATCCCCAATGGGAGGCAACAGATGAGCACAGAGAGGACAATGACTACACAAGTCACCACCGCTTTGGAATCCTTCGCTGTGGATAGGTTGACGGCTGACACCAGCTGCAGTCTGCTACCCGGGACGGGCATTTGGCTCAGTTTTTTGGTGTAGGCATGTGTCTGGATATGCTGAAGTTTGTTATAATTCTGGTTCCTGTACAAAGCAGGGACAGTACATTGTACGCCGTCCACGCCAGGCCCAATGAACGGCTGCGGCCTCGTGGTGTCCACTGTGATGATGGGACATTTCCTGACCTGGGCATTTTTCCTCAATGCTTGGGCAATCATGATGTAGGACGCTGACACAACCGCCACGCAAAAGGTGAAGTCTATGACGTACAAATACAGGATAATTTTCCCCTCTCCACTGATAAGGCTGTACATAGGTAAACATATCCGAGACTTTCGTGTCCTTAGCGTGGCCAGAGTAGCAAGGGTAAAGCTCGTGGTCCAAAGGAGCACCGTGAGCATCAAAGTGCAGGGAAAGGAGGCCGTCCGATTAGGCTGCTGTCCAAGGACCATCCTCAGTCGGTGAAGGGCGATCACCGCAACCGTTTTTAAAGACATGATGATAAACCCAGAGCTGGTGAGGTGGAAGGTGAAGCAAAACGCGTCGGGCACGTTGCTGCCGGTATCGAAAAACAAGACGAAGGCAAACATGGGGGCGGAGATGCAACAAATAAAGAGGTCGCAGAAGGACAAGTTCAGGATCATGAAGTCAAAGTTCGTCCTAAATTTCCTAAAGGCAGGGTCGAAGAAAGACAAGAAGACCACAAGGTTCCCGTAGGATCCCAGGCAGAAGATGATCACCAGGAGGAAGGTGCAGGTGACCAACGTGGCCGTGTGGATGATCTGCTGGATGTCTCGCAGCGTCCCGTTGCCCACGTGAGACACGGAGGTGCTGTTGACATAGTCGTAGTGGGTCTGATCGGCAAAGTCAGTCATTCTCTCGGATAAATTCATTGTAAAGACGGAGGGGCTCCAGGTGGCCTATTGTGCCGGATTAGCCTGAGAGAATTCCCTCTCCCCGGAGAGTCCATGGATAGAGCCGCACCATTCAACGGCACGTTCTCCAGGCTGAGAGCAATCCAAATCTGTCAATCTGGAGGGGGCCTGGGGGAAAAAAAAAAAAAAACATCAATGATTGTCTATCATCGGCACATAGGAAATCTTCTAAAATGCAAAACCTATCCTGATGGAGGAAGGCCAAAATGCTAAAATCGGATTGCATTGCAATAAAGGCAAAATGTCCTGAATTTTCCTTCCCTCCATCATCACAACAAGCCTCCTCTGCATTATCACTGGCCTCCTTCTGATCTGGAGCCCCCCCAGCCTCAGTCCTCCCCCCATCATCATCCCATCCCCCCCTCCCATGGTGACACCACCAGGCTTCTACAACCTTCATCTCCTCCAAATCCCACCATCCGACCACCCACCTACCCACCATTTCTTCTATATACAGCCACACACCAGCTGGAGGGGCCCCTCTGCAGCACTCATCATGCACAGACAAGGGGAGGAGGAGGAGGAGGAGGAGGAGGAGGAGGAGGAGGGCGACAGAGGAGCAATGCGATCAATGCAGGAAAAGAGATCCTTTACCTGTGACGGCTGCAATCCGGTGCACCGGGAGGACGGATCCGGAGATACGGGCACCCTGCTAGACATGACCAGCTCCAGGCAGCTCCGCACTCCCAGCCAATTGCCAATGTGTGCCCATCCCCTCCAATACCCGACCGCTGCCCATCAGCACCAGCCGCAGCGCACCAAGAGACGCCGCCGCTGATTGGCTGGCCGCACTGGAGATGCTGCTCTCTGCTCGCGGCTGATGCTGATGCTGATCGTAGTGGAGACAATGGTGGGGGGATCGCGCACGACCCCCCAGAAATCATCTGCGGCTTTCTACTGTGACGTCATCCTCATTTACCGAGCAGATGGCCAGGGTGACTTCACTGCCCTGATATATATATATATATAGGAGATAGATGTGTATATACATACCGTATATATCACTATCTATCTATATATATATGTATACACGTATAAATCTCCAGCCATACAGATTTTTATATATATCTATATCTATATATAGATATAGATATAGATATATATATATATATATATATATATATATAGATATATATATGATATAATATGTATATACATAAAAACCTTCATGTGTACATAGTGCATTGTGCCTTTCTTCCCCATTCTTATGCTTGGTTTGAACTTCAGCAAGTCGTCTTCACCACAAATAGATGCCTAAATGCATTGAGTTGCTGCCATGTGATTGGCTGATTAGCAATTTGTGTTACCAAGCAATTGAACAGGTGTACCTAATAAAGTGGACAGCGAGAGTGTGTGTGTATATATGTGTATATATGTGTATATATATATATATGTGTATATCTATAGATATAGATAGATATAGAGAGAGAGAGAGAGAGATATCAGTGGCGGCTGGTGCTCAAATTTTTTTGCAGCCATTGTACCATCAATCGCAGACTCTGTACTAAAAAATGCAGCCACTGTGCCCATCAATTGCCGCCACTGTACCATAAAATGCAGCCACTGTGCCCATCAATTGCCGCCACTGTGCCATCAAATGAAGCCACTGTGCCATCAAACGCAGCCACTGTGCCCATCAATTGCCGCCAGTGTGCCATCAAATGCAGCCACTGTGCCCATCAATTGCCACCACTATGCCATCAGATGCAGCCATTGTGCCATCAAACGCAGCCACTGTGCCCATCAATTGCCGCCAGTGTGCCATCAAACGCAGCTACTGTGCCCATCAATTGCCGCCAGTGTGCCATCAAACGCAGTCACTGTGCAATCAAACGCAGCCACTGTGCCCATCAATTGCCACCACTGTGCCAATCAATTGCTTCCACTGTGCCCCATCAAACGCAGCCACTGTGCCATATCAAATGCTGCCAGTGTTCCCCCCGCCGGCCCCACTTACCTGTCTCGGTGGGACAGCTCCTCGATGTCTTCGCCTGTCCTCTCCACCCGTCCTCTGCTATGATTGGACTCCTGGCGTCCAATCACAGCGCCTGTCGTTTCAGCCAATCAGGTGACGGGTAACAGATCCGAGCACCTGATTGGCGGAGAGGCGGCTTAGTGTTAGGAAAGCAAATATTCATTCGCATGGCTCTCGTAGGTCACCTTTTTTTGACGCCTATCAGGTGCTTCAAAACCACCCCCCACCGCTGTATTTCAGGCGCCCTGCACCCAAAAAGGGGCCGGGCGCCTGAATAGGAGGTGGCAGTGGTGGCCATAGATAGATGCATGCAATGCATGAATCTATCTATTGGTGCTAGAGGCGGTGGCTGGAGAGAGGGGGCGGCGCCCGTGGGCCCTTATGGACGCACCGCCACTGATAGATAGATAGTAGATAGATATATGTATATGTGGATAGATATATCTACATTTATTCTCCATCCATATATATTTCTCTATATATTTATTATTATTATTATACAGGTTTTATATAGCACCAACAGTTTGTGCAGCGCTTTACAACATGAGGGCAGACATTACAGTTACATTACAATTTGATACAAGAGGAATCAGAGGGCCCTGCTCGTTAGAGCTTACAATCTAAAAAGGAAGGGTTACTTGATACAAAAGGTAATAGCTGTGGGGGATGAGCTGATGGAGAACGTAAAACAGAGTATAAGTTAGAAGCAGGATAGGCTTCTTTAAAGAGAAGGGTTTTCAGGGATCGCCTAAAGATGGATAGATTAGGGGACAGTCAGACAGATTGGGGTAGGGAGTTCCAAAGGATGGGAGAAGCTCTGGAGAAATCCTGGGAGGTGAGCATGGGAGGAGGGGACAAGGGAGCTAGAGAGCAGGAGGTCTTGGAAGGACCGAAGAGAGCGACTTTATTGGTCGAGGGGGCACGTGGGGGAGGAAATATTAGGAGCTAGGTTTTAGATAGATTCAGTTTGAGGAAGTGGTTTGACATCCAGGCTGATATGTCTGTTAGTAGATCAGTGATGCGCGAGGAGATTGATGGGGTGAGCTGAGGGGCAGAGAGATAGATTTGGGTGTCATCAGCATATAAATGGTAGTGAAAGCCATGGGAGGCCATCAGCTGACCCAGGAAGGACGTGTAGATCGAGAATAGTAGAGGTCCAAGGACAGAACCTTGGGGGACCCCAACAGTAAGAGGAGTTGGAGAAGAGGAAGTTGAGTTTTGACACTGAAGGTGCGATGAGATAGGTAAGATTCGAACCAACAGAGAGTGCAGCCATGGAGACCAAGCAAATTGAGTTTTTTTTAGGATAAGGGGGTGGTCAACTGTATCAAAGGCAGGAGAAAGGTCCAAGAGTAAGAGTATGGAATAATGACCGTTGGTTTTGGCTGTTAGTAAGTCGTTTGTGAGTTTTAGGAGGGCAGTTTCTGTGGAGTGCTGTGGGCGAAATCCAGACTGAAGGGGATCAAGAAGGTTATTCTCAATGAGGTGGTCTCACAGTCGGTTGTAGACTAAACGTTCAAGGAATTTGAAGGCAAAAGGGAGTAATGAGGTGGATCTTAGGTTATTAAGATTGGTGGGGTCTAGTGGGGTCTAGTGAGGCCTTTTTGGTATGGGAGTGACTAGCACATGTTTTAGAGGGTTGGGAAAGATGCCAGTAGAGAGTGAGAGGTTGAAGATATGAGTTAAGGGGTGTAGGATTGAGTCAGATGGTGACCGTAGTATTTGAGAAGGAACAGGGTCCAGGGGGCAGGAGGTTAGGTGGGCATTAGAAAAAAGTTTAGTGACTTCCTCTATAGTAGCTGGGTTAAAAGAGGGAAGTATTGATTGTGCAGGAGGACAAGGAGTGTAAAGTGAGGGAGATATCTGTAGAGCGGAGATCTCGAGACGAATTGTCTCAATCTTATTTTTGAAGTGATTAGCAATCCCCTGGGCAGTGAGTAAGTTAGTGGGTGGGGGTAATGGAGGACGAAGTAGAGTGGTAAAGGTAGAAAAGAGTTGACGGGGACTGCGTGAGAGGGTGTTAATGAGAGTGATAAAGTAGGTCTGTTTGGCAGTGTGGAGGCAGGAATGGTATTTTTGGAGGGCAGATTTATATTGGCTGAAATCTTGCTGTGAATTAGTTTTACGCCACAGATATAGAGATATATTGTATATATAGTGTATCTGGAAAGTATTCACAGTGCTTCACGTTTTCCACATTTTAATATGTTACAGCCTTATTCCAAAATGGATTAAATTCATTATTCTCCTCAAAATTCCACAAACAATACCCCATAATGACAACGTGAAAGAAGTCTGTTTGAAATCTTTGCAAATTTATCATAAATAAAAAATTGAAAAAACAAAATCCCATGTACATAAGTATTCACAACCTTTGCTCAATACTTTGTTGAAGCCCCTTTGGCACCAATTACAGCCTCAAGTCTTTATGAGTATGATACTACAAGCTTGGCACATCTATTTTTGGGTAGTTTCTCCCATTCTTCTTTGCAGGACCTCTCAAGCTCCATCAGGTTGGATGGGGAGCGTCGGTACACAGCCATTTTCAGATCTCTCCAGAGATGTTCGATCGGGTTCAAGTCTGGACTCTGGCTGGGCCACTCAAGGACATTCACAGAGTTGTCCTATAGCCACTCCTTTGTTATCTTGGCTGTGTGCTTAGGGTCGTTGTTCTGTTGGAAGATGAACCTTCGCCCCAGTCTGAGGTTCAGAGCGCTCTGAAGCAGGTTTTGATCAAGAGTGTCTCTGTACATTGCTGCATTCATCTTTCCCTCGATCCTGACTAGTCTCCCAGTTCCTGCTGCTGAAAAACACCCCCACAGCATGATGCTGCCCCCACCATGCCTCACTGTAGGGATGGTATTGGCCAGGTGATGAGCGGTGCCTGGTTTCCTCCAGACATGATGCTTGTCATTCAGGCCAAATAGTTCAATCTTTGTTTCATCAGACCAGAGAATTTTTTAGATGTGCTTTTTACTGAGGAGTGACTTCCGTCTGGCCACTCTACCATACAGGCCTGATTGGTGGAGTGCTGCAGAGATGGTTGTTCTTCTGGAAGGTTCTCCTCTCTCCACAGAGAAATACTGGAGCTCTGTCAGAGTGACCATCAGGTTCTTGGTCACCTCCATGACTAAGGCCCTTCTCTGCAATCATTCGGTTTGGCCGGGCGGCACGCTCTAGGAAGAGTCCTGGTGGTTCCGAACTTCCTCCATTTACAGATGATGGAGGCCACTGTGCTCATTTGGGACCTTCAATGCTGCAGAAATGATTCTGTACCCTTCCCCTGATCTGTGCCTCAATACAATCCTGTCTCCGAGGTCTACAGACAATTCCTTGGACTTCATGGCTTGGTTTGTGCTCTGACATGCACTGTTAACTGTGGGACCTTATATAGACAGGGGTGTGCCTTTCCAAATCATGTCCAATCAACTGAATTTACCACAGGTGGACTCCAATCAAGATATAGAAATATCTCAAGGATGATCAAAGGAAACAGGATGCACCTGAGCTCAATTTTGAGTGTCATGGCAAAGACTGAATACTTATGTACATGGCGTTTTTTTACTTTTAATAAATTTGCAAAGATTTCAAACTTCTTTCACATTGTCATTTTTGGGGTATTGTTTGTAGAATTTTGAGGAAAATAATGAATTTATTCCATTTTGGAATAAGGCTGTAACATAACAAAATGTGGAAAAAGTGAAGCGCTGCGAATACTTTCCGGAAGCACTATATATATATATATGGATGGAGATGATGCACAAGAAAGCCCGCAAACAGTTTGCTGAAGACAAGCAGACTAAGGAAATGGATTACTGGAACCATGTCCTGTGGTCTGATGAGGCCAACATGAACGTATTTGGTTCAGATGGTGACAAGCGTGTGTGGAGGCAACCAGGTGAGGAGTACAAAGACAAGTGTGTCTTGCCTACAGGCAAGCATGGTGGTGGGAGTGTCATGGTCTGGGGATGTATGAGAGCTGCCGGCACTGGGGAGCTACAGATCATTGAGGGAACCATGAATGCCAACATATACTGAAGCAGAGCATGATCCCTCCCTTCAGAGACTGGGCCGCAGGACAGTATTCCAACATAACGACCTCAAACACACCTCCAAGACGACCACTGCCTTGCTAAAGAATCTGAGGGTAAAGGTGATGGACTGGCCAAGCATGTCTGATGTCGTCATGGAGGAGTGGAAGAGGACTTCAGGGACAACCTGTGAAGCTCTGGTGACCTCCATGCCCAAGAGGGTTAAGGCAGTGCTGGAAAATAATGGTGGCCACACAAAATATTGACACTTTGGGCCCAATTTGGACATTTTCACCTAGGGGTGTACTCACTTTTGTTGCCAGCGGTTTAGACATTAATGGCTGTGTGTTGAGTTATTTTGAGGGGACAGCAAATTTACACTGTTATACAAGCTGTACACTCACTACTTTACATTGTAGCAAAGTGTCATTTCTTCAGTGTTGTCACATGAAAAGATAGAAGAAAATATTTACAGAAATGTGAGGGGTGTACTCACTTTTGTGAGATATTGTATATCACACACACACTCACCATCCACTTTATTAGGTACGCTTGTTCAATTGCTTGGTAACCAAAACTGCTAATCAGCCAATCACATGGCAGCAACTCAATGCAGTGAGCGGCAGTTGTGTGGAGGAAAATGCCTTGTTGATGTCAGAGGAGAATGGGCAGACTGGTTCCAGATGATAGAAAGGCAACAGTAACTCAAATAACCACTCGTTGCATCCAAGGTATGCAGAATACCATCTCAGAAACGCACAACGCATTGAACCTTGAAGCAGATGGGCCACAGTAGCAGAATACCACTCCTGTTAGCTAAGAACAGGAAACTGAGGCTACGATCCGCACAGGATCACCAAAATTGCACAATAGAAGATTGGAAAAATGTTGCCTGGTCTGATGAGTCTCGATTTCAGCTGAGACATTCAGATGGTGGGGTCAGAATTCGGCACAAACAACATGAAAGCATGGATCCATCCCGCCTTGTATCACCAGTTCAGTGTTGAGTTGGTCATTCAGAGCCACCTTGATCTTCAGCAGAGTCTCCTCCTCCTTCTTCAGCTCCTGCAGACGACTCCGCATTGTGCTCTGTGCCCCGGATCACCGCCCCGGATCACCGCCCCGACCGCCTCAGTTTAAATGCCCTTAAAGCCATATGATTTAACCCCCCCCACCCCCAAGAAAAAAACCTCCTTCAACCGCTTCCGGACCGCCCCACGTACATTCACTGCGGCAGTGTGGCCCGGGTGCGCAAAATCACGTACCTGTACGTGATTTCGTGCATGCGGTTTAGGGGGCGGGCGCGCAGCTCCCGCTGTGATTGGACACATTAGGAGCCAAACAGCGGGTCTGGTGGCCACAATCCGCCGATCGTTCACAGAAGAGACGGATCAGCGTTGTGTGCCGATGTAAACAAAGCGCACCACTGATCTGTCAGGGAGGAAAAGTGAGAGATGGTATTTCAACTAAACTGAACCACCATCTCTCTTTTCCTCCAGTGAATCCCATCCCCCCCCAGTTAGAAAGCACCTCCCAGGGAACACATTTAACCCCTTGATCGCCCCCTAGTGTTTAATCCCTTCCCTGCCAGTGTCATTTATACAGGGATCAGTGCTTTTTTTCTTTTTTTTTTAGTATTGATCACTGTACTGGTGTCACTGGTCCCCAAAAAATGTGTCACTTAGGGTCAGATTTGTCCGCCGCAATGTCGCAGTTCTGCTAAAAATCGCAGATCGCCGCCATTACCAGTAAAAAATAAATAAATAAAAGTCCCTAAATCTACCCCATAGTTTATGGACGCTATAACTTTTGCACACACCAATCAATATACGCTTATTGGGATTTTTTTTTTTAACAAAAATATGTAGCAGAATACATATTGCCCTAAATTGATGAAGAAATTCGTTTTTTTTATTTTTTTTTTAGATATTTATTATAGCAGAAAGTAAAAAATATTGTTTTTTTTTTTTTTTTTTCAAAATTGACGATTTTTTTTGTTTATAGCGCAAAAAAAAAAAAAAAAAAAAAAAAAAAAAAAAAAAAAAAATCGCAGAGGTCATCAAATACCACCAAAAAAAAGCTCTATGTGTGGGGGAAAAAAAAGGACATCAATTTTATTTGGCTACAGCGTTGCATGACCGCGCAATTGTCAGTTAAAGAGTTGCAGTGCCATATCGCAAAAAAAAAATGACCTGGTCAGTAAGTGGTTAAGCAAGGAAATGTTTGCAGCTACAGTACATTGCTGCCCCCTTTTACCTACACCTGATCCGATCCAGTGCTGTGCAAGAGAGCAGCTGTCTCCTCATAGGCTCAGAGACAGCAGCGGGAGCTATCAATCACAGCCAGTGAGGAGGGAGCAATGCCAAGCCGCTCTGTGTGTGCCAACTGACACACAGAGCGGAGCGTGATTTAGGAGCGAGCCTAAATAAGTGCCCCCATAGCACGCGGCTGGCTATGGTGGGCGCTCAGCAGTGGGGAGGAGCCAGGAGTGCCAGCGGGGGACCTGAGAAGAAGAGGAACCATTGCACAGAGGAGGTACGTATTACATGTTTGTTATTTAAAAAAATTAGTTTACAATAATTTTAACCACCTAACGCCATTCAACATACCAGTACGTCACTTGACTTTGAGTGGTTATATCGGGATGATGTCTGCAGCTGCATCATCCCGCTATTGTTTTTTTTTTTTAGAGCCGGCAGACCTCTTACTTGCAAAAGCACTCCATTTTATATTGTGTATTTGTGCAATAAAATTCATTAAAGCGCAACCCCCCCCCCCTCCCAAAAAAATAGCATTTGAGAAACTGCTGCACAAATATGTGTGACATAAAAAAAAAATTCAACATCGACCATTTTATTCTCCAGGGCCTCTGCTTTAAAAAAATATACAGTATCTCACAAAAGTAAGTACACCCCTCACATTTTTGTAAATATTTTATTCTATCTTTTCATGTGACAACACTGAAGAAATGACACTTTGCTACAATGTAAAGTAGTGAGTGAACAGATTGTATAACAGTGTAAATTTGCTGCCCCCTCAAAATAACTCAACACACAGCCATTAATGTCTAAACCGCTGGCAACAAAAGTGAGTACACCCCTAAGTGAAAATGTCCAAATTGGGCCCAAAGTGTCAATATTTTGTGTGGCCACCATTATTTTCCAGCACTGCCTTAACCCTCTTGGGCATGGAGTTCACCAGAGCTTCACAGGTTGCCACTGGAGTCCTCTTCCACTCCTCCATGATGACATCACAGAGCTGGTGGATGTTGGAGACCTTGCGCTCCTCCACCTTCCATTTGAGGATGTCCCACAGATGCTCAATAGGGTTTAGGTCTGGAGACATGCTTGGCCAGTCCATCACCTTTACCCTCAGCTTCTTTAGCAAGGCAGTGGTCATCTTGGAGGTGTGTTTGGGGTCGTTATCATGTTGGAATACTGCCCTGCGGCCCAGTCTCTGAAGGGAGGGGATCATGCTCTGCTTCAGTATGTTACAGTACATGTTGGCATTCATGGTTCCCTCAATGATCTGTAGCTCCCCAGTGCCGGCAGCACTCATGCAGCCCCAGACCATGACACTCCCACCACCATGTTTGACTGTAGACAAGACACACTTGTCTTTGTACTCCTCACCTGGTTGCCACCACACACGCTTGTCACCATCTGAACCAAATAAGTTTATCTTGGTCTCATCAGACCACAGGACATGGTTCCAGTAATCCATGTCCTTAGTCTGCTTGTCTTCAGCAAACTGTTTGCAGGCTTTCTTGTGCATCATCTTTAGAAGAGGCTTCCTTCTGGGACGACAGCCATGCAGAGCAATTTGATGCAGTGTGCGGCGTATGGTCTCAACACTGACAGACTGACACCCCCCCCACCCCCCCCTACCCCTTTAACCTCTGCAGCAATGCTGGCAGCACTCATACGTCTATTTCCCAAAAACAACCTCTGGATATGACCCTGAGCACGTGCACTCAACTTCTTTGGTGGACCATGGCGAGGTCTGTTCTCAGTGGAACCTGTCCTGTTAAGCCTCTGTATGGTCTTGGACATCGTGCTGCAGCTCAGTTTCAGGGTCTTGGCAATCTTCTTATAGCCTAGGCCATCTTTATGTAGAGCAACAATTCTTTTTTTTTTTTCAGATCCTCATAGAGCTCTTTGCCATTAGATGCCATGTTGAACTTCCAGTGACCAGTATGAGGGAGTGAGAGCGATAACACCAAATTTAACACACCTGCTCCTCATTCACACCTGAGACCTTGTAACACTAACGGGGTCACATGACACCGGGGAGGAAAAATGGCTAATTGGGCCCTAATTTGGACATTTTCACTTAGGGGTGTACTCACTTTTGTTACCAGTGGTTTAGACATTAATGGCTGTGTGTTGAGTTATTTTGAGGGGACACCAAATTTACACTGTTATACAAGCTGTGCACTCACTACTTTACATTGTAGCAAAGTGTCATTTCTTCAGTGTTGTCACATGAAAAGATAGAATAAAATATTTACAAAAATGTGAGGGGTGTACTCACTTTTGTGAGATACTGTATATAATGTTTGGAGACTCTAAGTAATTTTCTAGCAAAAAAAAATAGATTTTTTACATGTAGGTGAGAAGTGCCAGAATAGGCCTGGATTTCAAATAATTAATGAATGGTTCAGTGCAAGACAGACCACCTGAGCTCCGCGTAAACTGACGCGTTTCACTCTTATTGAGATTATTTGTAGAGTAGTAGCTAACAGGTGGGGAGGTTGCCTTACACAGTGGAACCTTGGTTTACAAGTAACGGGGTTAACGAGCGTTTTGAAAGACGAGCAACTTTTTTTCTAAATTCTGACTTGGTTTTCGAGTGTTGTCTCACAAAACGAGCAGAATTCAAGCTAATGGGCGTGCAGTATTGCATCTGGTCAGAGGTGTGGGGGGCGCCAGGGACACTCAGAACGGAGCCGTTCGGAAATACTCGGAAACACTAGGAAATACTCTGTTACCGAGTGTTCCCGAGGCTTTCCAAGGGTTTCCAAGTTCAGCTGAGCTGTCCCCGAGTATTTCCGAGGCTCTCCGGTGCCCCCCACCTCTGGCCACATGCGGTATTGCATGCATTGAAGTCAATGAGGAACAAATTTTCTTCGTTTCCATTGACTTCTATGGGGAAATTCGCTTTGATATGCGAGTGCTTGGATTACAAGCATTCTCCTGGAATTGATTATACTCGTAATCCAAGGTTCCACTGTACATAGATTGTTGATTGATTGCAGCTGTTTTGGGCCAATCATCCGATAATAGAGAATCGTTACAAAAAGAAGCCAGAGTCTGGTTGGGATGTTTCCAATTACTCCTCACATGTATAAAATGTATCAAGTTACTTTGTTAAAAACTAAATACAAAATATCACACAGCAAATTATATACTGGAAACTGCTACATCTAAAAATAAACATCCTCAGCTTTATAGGTACAGGCCTCTTTCACATGGGTAGTTTA
The DNA here is from genome assembly GCA_037952925.1 of Lithobates clamitans. NCBI lineage: Eukaryota > Metazoa > Chordata > Amphibia > Anura > Ranidae > Lithobates > Lithobates clamitans. Next base: position 134,707 of record JBBGZY010000619.1, on the reverse strand, counting down.
GCTGCATTTTACCTCCCCCCTCTGACTGCCCATTGAAAGCCTAACAAGGAGGGGGTTGTACTCTTGCCAAACTCACCCATTTAGGCCACAACCGCAAGCCAAACACTTGGTGTGTAGTTGTGTCCAGAGCCTCTGATAAGGCAGTACCAGCCATCCCTCCTGTACTGGACCCGGGCCCCATCAGTTCAAAAAAGGGGGGCCCAGGCACCTGCTGAGCAGGATGGCCGGCTGTACTGTCTCATTGCAGACACCAATCCTCTTCTGTCACAAATTGCAGTGCTACCAGCTTCTCCTCCTCTCCCTCCCTCCCTCTTTCTGGCTACATTGCAGGGGGATTGGTTCTAACAAATGCGCCCCTTCAATCTGCTGTCCAGACCCCCCCCCCCCAGTGTGCCCCTTTCCCTTGCAGCGCTGCCAGCTTCCCTCCTCTCCCACTGGCAGCTGCCGCGGGCACACAGGGGGATATCAATTACTGGCTCCTTCTTTCCTGAATTTACACATTGAGCGATCGGTACCAATCACTCCTGTGTCCATTCATCGCTGAAGCATAGTAAACAGTTTACTATGCTTCAGTTTGTGAATGAGCAGGAAGCCCTCAGAGAGCTTTCTATTCATTCATCTGTGCAGCTGAGGCTGAAAAGTTAAGAAGTGATAAATCTATGTCCTCAGTCACTATCGGGTGTGTGTGTGTGGGGGGGGGGGGGGGGTCGGCGATTGGCTGTCAGGTAGGCTGTACGGGGCCCTGTGATTTCTAACACAGGTTGTAGCCCGTGCAAAATTGCTGTTCAGGAAAAAAAGGAAATAGGCAGTTAGAAGGTGTTGGGATCGCCTCCTGAATCCCTGGAAGCTGCTACTCTATCACCCAATGGAGGAGAGGCCACACTGCAGTCATAGTGTAATGATGTAAAGAGCAGTACTGACATCACCAATGTGTCTTATCACCTGGAACTTGAATGATGTTGGTGCTGCCCGTCTGGTAGACTGATCTCTAATAGGCATGGTCCTGGCTGTGAAAGGAAGAGATGAAGGGGGGGGGGGGATCTTTATTTTTGCTCCAACTGACCACCAATGAAATAAGGATTTTTAATTCTGTTCTCATTGAACACCAATGAAGGGGTCTTTATTATGTCTCACAACACCAATGCTAAGTGCTATTATTAATGCCACTGGCACCAATGAAATGGGCTTTATTATTTCTGCCTCTGCTATCCACTGAATACTCCTTCCCAGAAACCTCTTATGGCTTCATACCTTAAAGTGATTGTAAAGGATCGTTTTTTTATTTTTTAAAAATAACAAACATGTCATACTTACCTGCACTGTGCGGCTCATTTTGCACAGAGTGGCCCCGAACATCCTCTTCTGGGGTCCCCCGGTGGCTCTCGTGGCTCCTCCCCGCATCAGATAACCCCCTAGGAGAAGCGCTCTCCTGAGGGGGGTTACCTTGCGGGCGCTCTCCCCGAGTCCAGCATTCAGCGTCAATAGACATGAATGCCAGGCTCGGCCCCGCCCCTGGCGCCCGCATCATTGGATTTGATTGACAGCAGCGGGAGCAATGGCTGCGCTGCTATCAATCTATACAATTAAGAGCCGGCACCCCGTGGAGAGAGGGCCAGCACGTCCCTGCCGAGGAGATGAAGGGGCTCAGGTAAGCAAAATGGGGGGGGATGGGGGGCCGGTGACTGCCAGGTGTTTTTTCACCTTAATGCATAGGATGCAATAAAGCGGAGTTCCACCCAAAAATGGAACCTCTGCTTTAAGGGAAGGTGACCCCTTGACATGCCACATTTGGCATGTCATTTTTTCTGGGGGGGGGGGACCCTCTTTTTAGAGGGTTTCAGCTCCCACTTCCTCCCGGGGCACCGCAAGTTCCCCTCTCCCCCCTCCCTCTTGGCAATCATAGCGCACATGCGCAGTGCATGCCCGGCTGTGAAGGCACCGCCGGGCGCCCCCTCTGCGGCACCGCAGAGAGGAGGGGGAGACGAGTGGGGCTTCGTTCCCCCGCATCGCTGGACTCCAGGACAGGCAAGTGTCTGGTTTATTAAAAGACAGCAGCTGCAGTATTTGTAGCTGCTGACTTTTAATTTTTTTTTTTTTTAAGTGGAACTCCGCTTTAAGGTGAAGCCACACCAGTTCTGGACACCAGTCCTCAGGAAGGATGTACTGGAAATAGAGCGAGTACAAAGAAGGGCAACAAAGCTAATAAAGGGTCTGGAGGATATTAGTTATGAGGAAAGGTTGCGAGCACTGAACTTATTCTCTCTGGAGAAGAGACGCTTGAGAGGGGAGATGATTTCAATCTACAAATTCCGGACGGGTGACCCCACAATAGGGATAAAACTTTTTTGAAGAAGGGAGTTTAATAAGACACGTGGCCACTCATTAAAGTTAGATGAAAAGAGGTTTAACCTTAAACTACGTAGAGGGTTCTTTACTGTAAGAGCTGCAAGGATGTGGAATTCCCTTCCACAGGCGGTGGTCTCAGCAGGGGGGGCATCAATAGTTTCAAAAAATATCTGAATGACCACAACATACAGAGATATACAATGTAATACTGACATATAATCACACACATTGGACTTGATGGACTTGTGTCTTTTTTCAACCTCACCAGCTATGTAACTATGAAAGATATAACACCATGTCAGAAAAAAAAATAAAAATCCAAAAACAGAATCACCGAGTTGGAAAAAGGATCACCCCCTTGTGTCAGTATTTTGTTGGACTACATTTTACTTTAATCCTAGCCTTTAGTCTGTTGGGATGTCTCTACTAACTTTGCAAACCTAGACTTTGCAATATTTGCCCGCTTTTCTTTGCAGAACTGCTCAGGTTGAGTTAAATTTGATGGTGACCGTTTGTGGACTGCAGTCTTCAGGTCATTCCACAGATTTTCAATGGGGTTTAAGTCTGGGCTCTGACTAGGCCATGCAAGGACATTCACCTTTTCTCCTTCAACCACTGTGTGGTCATTTTTTGCTGTGCGCTTTGGGTCATTGTCATGTTGGAAGGTAAACCTTCTTCCCATTGACAAGTTTCTGGCAGAATTTGATGGTATTTTGCCCCATCCATTTTTCCTTCTATCCTGACAAGTGCTCCAGTCCCTGCTGCATCCCCATAACAGGATATTACCACCTCCATGCTTTACTGTAAGAACGGTGTTATTTGGATGGTGAGCTGTATTGGATTTCCGGCAGACATATTGTTTGGTGTTGAAGCCCAATAATTACATTTTAGTCTCATCTGACCACCTTAAAACACACCTTGAAGATTCTGAGACCACATGAAAAAGGTGTTATGGTCAGATGAGACTAAAATTGAATTATTTGGCTTCAACGATATGTCTGGTGGAAATCCAATACAGCTCACCATCCAAATAATATCCTGTTATGGGGGTGTTTCTGGATGGAGCAAAGTAGCGTCAAATTCTTGAGGAAAATCTGCTCCCCCTTTGCTAGAAAGTTGTCAATGGGAAGAAGGTTTACCTTCCAATAGAGATGGGCCAAACACCCCCCTTGTTCGGTTCGCACCAGAAATCCCGAACAGAGGAAAAGTTCTGACCCGAACGGCGAACCCTATTAAAGTCTATGGGACCTGAACTTGAAAAATCAAAAGTCTCCATTTTGAAGGCTTATATGCAAGTTATTGGCCATAAAAAGGGTATGGGGGCCCGAGTACTGCCCTGGGGGACATGTATCAAAGCAAAACATTTTTTTCAAAAAAGGTAGTTTTTACAGAAGCAGTGATTTTAATAATGCTTAAAGTGCAACAATAAAAATGAAAAATTCCTCTAAATATAGTGCCCGGGGGGTCCCCTTAGTCTGCCTGTAAAGAACCTGCTGCAGCAAAACTGACATAACTGACATTTCTAAAGAAAAAAAAAAGAAAGGACATTTAAATTGCCGCAAAAGACAAAAATGTAAAAAAAAAAAAAAAGACAGCAAGGGGCTCATCCCCACAACCATGGGCTGTGGTTGTGGGGGTCTGCGGGCAGGGGGCTCATCAGAAAATGGAAGCTACCTTTAACAAGGGGGGCCCCTAGATTCCAGGCCCCTATGTGAATGAGTATGGGGTACATAGTACCCCTACCCATCCACCCAAAAAGTGTCAAAAAGTAATTAAAAAAAAAAAAACAACAGGGAAAGTTTTTGACAATGCTTTTATTAAAAATAAATAACCAGTGTCCCCTGATGTAAGTAAATCATGCTGCTGCCGCCGCCACTGCTGGCCCGAAGAAAAACAAAAAACAAAAAAAACTCCCCCATCAACTAAGCATACCGCCAAATGCCTGCTTGCCATTTGACAGTTCTTATATAGGCAAGGGCAATGCCACCTGGCGACGTCACCAGGTGGCTCCACCCCTTACCTATATAAGAACGGTCAAATGACAGGCGTCTGTAGGCTGTTTGCCTTAGTTGCGGTGGAGTGTTTTTTTCCCCCCTTCTTTTGGGTCGGTGGTGATTGACATTTTTTTTTTTAATAAAGGAATTGTCAAAAACTGTCTGTGTTTTATTACTTTTTGACACTTTTTTGGTGGATGGGTAGGGGTACTATGGGGTAAGGGGTACCCCATACTCATTCACATAGAATGGGCAAACAGGCGATGCTCGGCCCGAATTCTTTGTCCAACTCTACCTTCCAACATAACAATCACCCAAAGCACACAGCAAAAATGACCACACAGTGGTTGAAGGAGAAAAAGGTGAATGTCCTTGCATGGCCTTGTCAGAGCCCAGACTTAAACCCCATTGAAAATCTGTGGAATGACTTGAAGACTGCAGTCCACAAACAGTCACCATCAATTTTAACTGAACTTGAGCAGTTCTGCAAAGAAGAGTGGGCAAATATTGCAAAGTTTAGATGTGCAAAGTTAGTAGAGCCCCCCCCCCCGCCAAAACACTCCGATCAGTGCTCTCTGCCATTGGCTGAGAGCGCTGATTGGGAGTCAGTTGGCTGCTGGTTTTCCAGACAGACCGAAATACACACAGGCCGAATGTCTGCCGTTTCGATTTTTTGAACCAGCCACTGTCTCCTAACATTCGGCTTGTATGTAAGGGGCTTAACTACTTGCCGACCAGCCTCCCCTGCGCCTCCCGTTGTGCGTGACCAGCAACCGCGATGTCCGCCGGCCACCCGCGATCGCTTCTCAAAGCCAGAACAGGGATCTGTCACTGTAAACAGACAGATCCCTGTTCTGACAGGATAGTAGGGAGAGATCTGCTGTCCCTAGTGATCAGGAACAGCGATCTCTCTCTACTCCCAGTCCCCTCCCCCCCCAGTTAGAAAGCACCTCCCTAGGGAACACTTAACCCCTTGATCGCCCCCCTAGTGTTAACCCCTTCAATGCCAGTGACATTTATACAGTAATCAATGGCTATTTTTAGCTCCGATCGCTGTATAAATGTCACTGGTCCCAAAAAAGTGTCAAACGTGTCCGATCTGTCCGCCTCAATCATGCTAAAAATTGCTGATCACCACCAGTACTAGTAAAAAAAAAAAAAAAAAAAAAAAAAAAAAAAAAAATGAATAATAAAAATGCCATAAAACTATCCCCTATTTTGTAGACGCTATAACTTCTGTGCAAACCAATCAATAGACGCTTATTGCGATTTTTTTTTTACCAAAAATATGTAGAAGAATACATATTGGCCTAAACTATTGAAGACTTTTTTTTTTTGATATTTATCTCAGCAGAAAGAAAAACAATCCCCCCCCCCCCCTCCGAAATTGTCAGTATTTTTTTTGTTTATAGTGTAATATATAAAAACAGATTGAATACCACCAAAAGAAAGCTATTCGTGGGGGGAAAAAAAAAAAAGGACGTCAATTTTGTTTGGTTACAGCGTTGCACGACCGCGCAGTTGTCAGTTAAAGCGACGCAGTGCCGTATGGCAAAAATTGGCCCGGTCATTAAGGGGGCCAATCCTTCTGGTCCTTAAAGTGGAGGTCCACCCTGAAAAAAAAAATTGCACAAAAAAATACCTAAAAAAATGGGGGAAAAGAAAAAAAAATTTTTTTTACTTACGTGAAATGGCTGTTGCTAGGCAGTCTTCCTAATCTGCCTCTTCCTACACCGCGGTGATCTTCAGTCTTCTGGGGCGCGGTGTGTTATGGGAACTGTGTGTGTCCCACAACACATCGTGTCCCATTCACATAGCGCCGCTCGCGTGTGCGCAGTAGGAAACTGGCAGTGAAGCCGCAAGGCTCCACTGCCTGTTTCCCTTACTTAGGATGGCGGTGGGAGAGCCGAGGGACGGGTTGGCCTCGGGCGGCCAACATCGCGGGCACCCAGGGCAGGTACTTAAAGTCAGCATCTACAGTGTTTGTAGCTGCTGACTTTGAAATTTTTTTTTTCAGGGTGGTTAAGTGGTTAAAGGCTGGAATTCAAGCAAAGGGTGGTTCAACAAAATACTGACACAAGGTGGGTGATCCTTTTTCCAACTCAGCGATTCTGTTTTTGAATTTTCTTCGTTTTTTCCTGACATGTTGGTGTTATATCTTTCACTTGGATGTTATAAGCTGCACTGAGTAAATACATCAGTAAAAAAACAACTCTGTTGGTAGCAAACTGGCTGGTGAGCTGAGCTGGGAAATTTCTTTGGCATGCATACAAAACTGGCCACTGCCCCCATCTATAACTGGCCTTCACAGTAAGGGGCACACGGATGGGCACCATGTGCTCCTTACTGTGAAGGCCGGTTATAGATGGGCGCAGTGGCCAGTTTTTTTTTTACTGACGTAATATTGGTGCGGGGACACACTGGACCCCTTTGCTGCCATCATGCTATATGCTGGGTGTCCAGTGCCCCCCCGTGCCTTTAACCACTTCAATACCAGGCACTTTCGCCCCTTCCTGCCCAGGACAATTTTCAGCTTTCAGCGCTGTCACACTCTGTATGACAATTGCGCGGTCATACAACACTGTACCCAAACAAAATTTTTTATCATTTTGTTCCCACAAATAGAGCTTTCTTTTGGTGGTATTCGATCACCTCTGTTGTTTTTATTTATTGATAAACTAAAAAAGACCAACATTTTTGAAAAAAAAAGTTTTTCTTAGTTTTTGTCATAAAATCTTGTTTTCCCCTTCACTGACGGGCACTAACTGGCACTGACAGGTGGCTGTGATGGGCAGCACTGATGATGAGGTACTAATACTTTACTGACAGGTGTTACTGCTGGGCACTGATTGGCACTGTGGTGGGCTCTGATTGGCACAGTGGTGGGCACTTGAAGGCTTTTTTTATTGGGGGAATGCTGGGCACTGATTGGTAGCTTATTTGTACCTTTGAGGGGGCTGTGCTGATAATTAATGTGCTGATTATCAGCATAGACCCCCCCCCCTATGACAGGGAGGGACGCCGATCGTCTCTCCCTGTCAGCGCGAACCGAGGAATGCCGTTTACCGGCGCTTCCTGGTTCACGCTGTGATTGGTCACAGCTGATCACGTGGTAAGAAGCCTCTGACAAAGGCTTCTTATCACAATCAGAGATGCGGGGTGTCAGACTGAGACGCCGCACTCGTGATCACCGCGCACGCCGGCATGTTATCCTGCTGGACGTCTTATGACGCCCAGTCAGGATAACACAACCCCTTCCCGGCCGTCATTCTTCATACGGTGGGCGGGAAGTGGTTAAGGAGGACTGGGCTACCACTTGCCCTATTTTTTAACATTTAGAATGCATGTGCTTCCCCTGTGGAGGGGCTCATAAATTTACAAGAGTTAGGACTGCAGAAATATTGGGGTGTCATGAAGTGGCTCTGCAGCTTACGCATGTATTTGCAAATGTGTGCAAACTGAACCCCTGGTTTTAACACAAACTGATACAGAATAATTCGGTTGGTAGCAGACTGGCTGGCGAGTTGAGCTGGGAATTTTCTTTGGTTTTGTTTTGCACTGATTAAATACACCTGGATAAAACAAAAACCATGTTGGTCTTCATTTTAGGCTGCAAAGCAACAAAATGTGATTCATTTTAATGTGGGGGGGTGACTTTTTTCTATATCCACTGTATGATGAGGGGGGTAATACCATCCATAGCCGGGCATTGTACGTGTTCATATATACTCCACCGCCTGTCCTCTGTTAGACTTGCTTAGCAGACAGGAAAAGGTTCCAATGTTCTGTTCCATATTTAGCCCTGGCATGTCATGATAAACTCATTTCACACTTGTCACTTTGGGTGTTATTGGTTCCTTTTTTTAAAAATATCCCTCTCATTTATTACGGCGTCCCTTTGGCATAGATGAAGTGGCTGACATGTCAAGATCACAGAAGAGCGTTTTCGTCAGGCTGCCTGATCTCCATTACGGCCGCATGTTTTCACACGTGTTCTGACTAAATCATAAATTATTAAACCTTTCTTCCCCACCATCGGAAAATAAGAGCAGAGATTCAAGAAGTAAGAATCTTGTGTACATGGAGAAGTTAATTCACTTTACGTAGGAAATACCGTCTTCGCTAATGGCCAACCACCATTTGTAATGTTCTGTTTAGGTGCGGAGATCTAGTGTAGGGATGAGCCAAATGTTTGGTCTGAACCAGATGTTTGTCCGTACACTTAATGTTTCGGGGAGTGGTCTCCAAACTGCAGCCCGTGGGCCAGATGTGGCCCTTTGCTTGCCTTTACTGGTCCCATAGGGCACAATTCCTTACAATGACACCATATATGGAGCACTATTCATCCCATCGACACCATAGATGGGACACTATTCCTTCCACTGACACCATAGATGGGACACTATTCCTTCCACTGACACCATAGATGGGACACTATTCCTTCCACTGACACCATAGATGGGACACTATTCCTTCCACTAACATCATAGATGGGACACTATTCCTTCCACTAACATCATAGATGGGACACTATTCCTTCCACTGACACCATAGATGGGACACTATTCCTTCCACTGACACCATAAATATGGCACTATTCCTTCCACTGACACCATAGATGGGACACTATTCCTTCCACTCACATCATAGATGGGACACTATTCCTTCCACTGACACCATAGATGGGGCACTATTCCTTCCACTGACACCAACAATGGGGCACTATTCCTTCCACTGACACCAATAAAGAGGCACTATTCCTTCCACTGACACCAATAAAGAGGCACTATTCCTTCCACTGACACCAATAAAGAGGTACTATTCCTTCCACTGACACCAACAATGAGGCACTATTCCTTCCACTGACACAAAAGACAGAGCACTATTCATCCCACTGACACCATAGATGGGACACTATTCCTCCCACTGACATTGATGGGGCACTATTCCTCCCACTGACACCATAGATGGGACACTATTCCTTCCACTGACACCATAGATGGGACACTATTTCTTCCACTGACACCATAGATGGGACACTATTCCTTACACTGACACCAAAGACAGAGCGCTATTCATCCCACTGACACCATAGATGGGACACCATTCCTCCCACTGACACTATAGATGGGACACTATTCCTCCCACTGACACCCAACAAAGGTGCGCTATTCCTACCACTGACACCAAAAAATGGGCACTATTAATTCCACTGACACCATTGATGGGACACTATTCCTCCTACTGACACCCAACAAAGGGGCACTATTCCTCCCACAGACACCAACAAATTGGCACTATTCCTTCCACTGACAACAACGATGGGGCACCATTTCTCCCACTGACACCAATGATGGAGACTAATCTTCCCACTAACACCAATACCTCCTACTGCCCTCAAGTGTTGTGCAATTATTTTATCCATGCTGACCACCAAGTCTGAGGCATTTTCTACTTCCACTGGCCCTCTGAAAGTGTGAAGGACGATAAACTGGCCCTTTCTTTAGAAAGTTCGGAGACCCCCTGGCTTAGGGCATTCAGAGCGGACAACAGTAACCTCTTCTTGCTGTCAATGGTTGCTAAGGAAGCAGTGGGTGCTTGCATCCACCACATCCTTACCAAATCCCTGACATTTCCCGGCCCATCCACTTTCATGGTTGGAAATCCACTGCCATGTAAGTAAAGGGACAAGGATGGGTTACGTGGTCATATGATGTCCACCGCATTTTCCTTATATTGTCAATGACAGCTTGGGGAGCTATTTGGCGAATGTCCATCATCAGGTTTTTCTAACTACATTGTGGGACATTTTTTTAAAATAAAGGACTTGTCAAAACTGTGTTTGATTTTCTTTTAACAGAGTCCGGTATACGAGAATCCCTGAGCCAGCATCTTAGTCCAAGTAGATGCTGGTCCCTGGATGATGCTCGAATAAACATGGCACCGTACTAATTACAGCAGATAAGGGCATCCTCGGGGGGAGAGCGGTGATCCTCTGAGAGGTACATACATACCTGAAGCGTTGCACTTACCCATTACAAATCTAACATGCACAGAATGAAAAATTTATTTCATGCTAGGGATACTTTAAACAACTAAGAGGACTAAGATTTAACATTTTAGTTTGTTTTGTACATGGGCTTTTGAACATTTTCTACAAGAACGGTTTCAACTTTAACCGCTTGCCGACCAGCCGCCGCAGTTATACTGCGGCAGGTTGGCTCGCCTCGGCGAATCGCCGTAGCTGTACGTCGGCTCGTGCAGGGCTGGCACAAGTGCCCATCTGCCATCTGTGGAGCCAATCAGCGGGTGGGGCGGACTCAATGTCCACCGGCCGCCCGCGATCGTTCCCCGCAGTGAGATCTGCCATAGTAAACAATGCAAATTTCCATTCTGACAGGGGAGATCACACAGATCCCATCTTTCTGCTATGCAGGAAGACGGATCTGTGTGTTGTCCCAGGCAGCCCATGCCCCATACAGTTAGAAACACACAGTGAGGGAACACATTTAACCTTTTGATCGCCCCTGATGTTAACCTCTTCCCTGCCAGTACCATTAGTACAACGTCAGTGCATATTTTTAGCACTGATTACTGTAGTAATGTCACTGGTTCCCAAAAAAAAAGTATCAAAAATGTCAGGTGTCCGATCTGTCCGCCGCAAAGTCACCGCCATTACTAGTAAAAAAATAAATAAAAATACCATAAATCTATCCCCTATTTTGTAGACGCTATAACTTTTGTGCAAACCGATCAATATACGCTTTTTGGGTTTTTTTTTTTAATGAAAAATATGTATCAGAATACAAATTGGCCTAAATTGATGAAGAAATTAGATTTAAAAAAAAAAAAATTATTGGGTGTGTTTTATAGTAGAAAAAAAAAGTTTTTTTTTTCCAAAATTTTCAGTCTTTTTTTTGTTTATAGCGCAAAAAAATAATAACCACAGAGGTGATCAAATACCACCAAAAGAAAGCTCTATTTGTGGGGGGAAAAAAAGACATCATGTTTATTTGGGTACAGTGTCGCACGACCGCGCAATTGTCAGTTAAAGCGACGCAGTGTCGTATCGCAAAAAATGGCCTGGTCAGGAGGGGGGCAAACCCTTTCCGGGGCTGAAGTGGTTAAAGGGGAGGTATGGTGGTTTCTATATACATTTTTCTTTGATTATTATGGCTAAGCCTAAAAATGAATTTACAATTCTTCAGTCATGTAAATATAAAATATTGCATATGAAAATTTTGTATCTTCAAACCAACCAGCAGGAGGAGCTCTTGCCATCTTTTCATGTGTTTTCCTGTCTCTCCTTAGCCCCACTGCATGCAAAAGCCTGCTGATTAAAAATCTCAAGTTGAATCACATGTACACTAGTGATGAGGTCAGACCAGTGACGTCTTCCTTATAGGACAGCTCTGTCTGAGGTTTCAGACAAAGAAACTACCATAGTTCTGTCATTTAGAAAAAAATCTATAGTGTGTCACATTAAAGCGGAGCTCCACCCAAAAGGGGAAGCTCTGCTTGTTTGCTTCCTGCCCCGTCCCATCTTTCGGGGACTGGGGGGTGGGAGGGTGGTGGATACCTCCTGTTTTTGGCAGGTACCCACCCCCACTTCCCGGGAGACCTCATTGCTGCGAAGTCCCCTGGATGTTCGGCTCCTTCCACCGCCGCGGCCATTCAGAAAGCGCAACGCACTTCGCACATGTGCAATAGGGAACCGGCTGTGAAGCCGCAAGGCTTCAGGCTGCAGCATCACCTGAGAGCAGAGAGAAAATTCGGCTGGGGAACCCAGGACAGGTAAGTGTCCTAATATTAAAAGTCAGCAGCTACAGTATTTGTAGCTGCTGACTTTGAATTTGTTGGGGGGGGGGCTGGAGCTATATTAAAAATAGATAAAAATAAGTTTAAAATACAAATGTAACTTTAGAAAAAAAATATAAGTAAATTTAACATAAATCCATTATAGTTTTCCTTTTCTTTTTCTGTGAGGTCGGATCGGTTCAACTTGCTGTCTGGTTTATTTTCCTACCTGGGAGCTGTGATGTGTCTGGCGGGCCTCCTCCCACTCCCCGCCCTCGATGTCTCTGGGGGGGTGGGGGCACCGCCACTACGCATCAACGTCACGCATCCCGTATCCGACGTGCGGCGCCTGTCTGAGCGCCATTGCGCCATGACACGTGGGAGCTACGCTCGCAAGCACACTGGGGGTTTGTGAGTGCGGGCTGGCCGGACACCTTGCCCGGAACGTCCCGCCCCTCCCCCTGCTACGCGGCGTGACGTCAGTCGGCGGTCCTGTTGCGGTGCCTACATTGGCGCCTTCCGGACGGTGCTCGGCACACGAGGCTTCCATTCCCCAAGACAAACATTCAATCCAGGCTCTTTTGCTTCCTAACCACTCCGGTCTTATCACAGGTATCCATCTTACCATCACTTGTTTTCCACACTTTTCTGTTCCTTTCCACCCACGGTGGCAATCCTTGCTTCCTCTCACCTATTTCTTCCATCACCTTGCAGTGTTATTTCTTACCTTCCACCTTCACCTTTTCTTCCCCCTCCCCCTACTTTTTCTCTGTTTCTTCACCTCATTTGTTTCCCCCTTTAACACTTTTGCTCACCTTACTTCTCACCTCACACTCAGGTTGCCTGGTTCCGTGCCCGCCCTGGTTGGCGCCTTTGGGGCGCCGCTGCAGGTCTGCCCGCTGCGGCTCCCGGTGGGGAATGCTCGTACCGCCCGACACCACACCTCCATCTCTCTTTTTTGAACCCGAGTAAGTTAGAATGCACTGGGGTTTTGTTGGGGGGCTTTTTCAGTTTCACCCCCGCGTACCCATGCATTCACTTCACCAACCATTAATCAAGTTAATGCCAATATTTCTACTTTTAGAAACATCAAGTGCTGGCTCCTGACGAGTGGCCCTTCAGCCACGAAACGCGTAGAGCTGCCTTACGTCTTGCCACCCTATATCCACATAGCTTTACCAGCTCAACCATATACCCCACTTTAAGATCCAAGAGGCTCGAGTCTCTGCAGGCATTATTATATTTTATCATCTTACCCTTATGATATATTTGGTGTACTTTGGAAAGTTGTTGCTTGCCATTCCTTGTGATATACAATATTGCTTGTTAATTATTGTGATATTCAAGTCATGATTGAGATGTACTATATTACTATATTATCCATGCATTACTACCCTGTATATGTATATTTATTATTGTACCCTGTCTTTTATCTGATGGCAACCAATAAACTCCCTTTTATGTTTCACCATATGATGCTTTTGCTACCACATGCTTCATTTAAAGTCCCGCCCCCTTGCTTTCTCCCCCCTTTTCTTTTTCTGTGCCCCAGTATTGGGTCAGCAAAAATGTTCACAACAACTCTGTCATTTTGTGGCCTGTGCCAATGACATCCAATTTTACTTCTCCATGTCCGTAGCTGTGACGGCTTCCGAATACTTCTTCTGTTGCAGTGCATAGAATTATCACACTCACATTGTATCTATACCCGGTCCTAACTTAAAGTGATTGTAAAGAATCAAATGTAATTTTTTTTTTTGTAATGAAGAACGTTTCCAGAAATAGAAATGTTAATAGTTTATTTTTATCAGATAACAAAATGGAAAGTAAATGAACAGAAGAGAAATCCAAATCAATATTTGGAGTGACCACCTTTGCCTTCAAAAAAGCATCAGTTCTTCTAGGTAGACTTGCACACAGTTTTTAAAGGAACTCGGCAGGTAGGTTGGGAGCGAGCCTTTTTGACGTCGCTCCAATACCTGGAAATACAGGATCGCTTATATATAGTATAGTATATAGTAAATCTGCTATGGGGCGATCAGCAAGTGGTTAAATGACACGGTAATGGTCTAATTTCTATATAGGAAAAATTATCCACTCTCCGGTTGTTGCTCTTTAAACACAATGTGGAGGATTAACCTCTTAGGTTTCACAGTGAGTATGTCTGTAATGTGGTTATGACTAAGGCCTTATAGGCCGAAACACGTCAACTGTTTTCAACTGCATTTGTTCACTGTGGCTTGTCAGTAAAAATTAAGAGTTTTTTAACCACTTCAGCCCCGGAAGATTTTACCCCCTTCCTGACCAGAGCATTTTTTGCGATTCGGCACTGCGTCGCTTTAACTGACAATTGCGTGGTCGTGCGACGTTGCACCCAAACAAAATTGACGTCCTTTTTTTCCCCACACATAGAGCTTTCTTTTTGGTGGTATTTGATCATCTCTGCGGTTTTTATTTTTTGCGCTAAAAACAAAAAAAAAACAAAAAAAGAGCGACAATTTTGAAATAAAACACATTTTTTTACTTTTTGCTATAATAAATATCCCCCAAAAATATATAAAAAAAAAACAAATTTCTTTTGCAGTTTAGGCCGATTTGTATTCTTCTACATATTTTTGGTAAAAAAAAAAAAAAAAATCGCAATAAGTGTATATTGATTGGTTTGCGCAAAAGTTATAGCGTCTACAAAAATAGGGGATAGTTTTATGGCATTTTTATTTTTAATTATTTTTTTTTATTAGTAATGGCGGCAATCTGCAATTTTTATCGTGACTGCGACATTATGGCGGACACATCGGACGCTTTTGACACTATTTTGGGACCATTGTCATTTATACAGCGATCAGTGCTACAAAAATGCACTGATTACTGTATATATGACAATGGCAGGGAAGGGGTTAAACACTAGGGGGCAATCAAGGGGTTAAGTGTGTCCTAGGGAGGTGTTTTAACTGTAGGGGAGATGGGCTTCCACTAACATGACAGCGATCACTGCTCCCGATGACAGGGAACAGCAGATCTCTGTCATGTCACTAGGCAGAAGAGGTGGAAATGCTTGTTTACATAGGCATCTCCCCGTTCTACCCAACCACACCGCAATCGCGGGCTGCCGGCGAACATAGAGTTCCCGGGGCTGGCGGGCACGCTCCCGCAGCGTGCGCACGCCCGATAGACGGCAAATTTAAAGGGACGTACAGGTACGCCCATTTGCCTGCCTGTGCCATTCTGTCGGCGGTCGGCCAGCGGTTAAAGAGCTACAACCGGAGTGCGGATGATTTTTCCACATTACTTTGTGACTGTGGATGGAGCACCCGGGAGCTCTGCTACGTGTTGTATGGGAGTTGCACTGACTTCTCTGTTTATACTAATTTCTAGATGTTGGACACATTACAACTGTGATGAAAATCCATGGATTCAGTTTTCATTGTACATACAATAAATGTTTATTTTTTTAATAAAAAGGTTTCTGGATTTGCGTTTCCTTTAATGTTGCAGTGAAAATCCCTTTCCTTTTTATTACTCTGTTAAATAAAGACATGACAGAGCAGGTGTTACAAACAATCCTTTTATTGGGTTTTTAAAATAAAACTAAGTGTACAATTGAAAGAACAGTTTTGGCACTACGCTATACAGTGGTTACATTGGTGTGCTGCTGACAGCTGGTAAATACTGCACTAGTACTCTGCTGTGCTTTGTCACTTGCTCAGCAGGTAGGCATTTAATGAACAGCATTCCTTCAAGGAACACGATACACATCATTAAGAGGGATGAAGAGTTCACCGAAATGAGAAAAAACATTTTTTTTTTTTTCCATGTACAAAGTACCTTGCTTAAAAACATGTCACCTGGTAACATATTAGATCAGCAACAGGAGCATAGCATAGGAAGGAAGGGACTGCTGCAAAACCTGCAGCTGATGAACGGATATATATATATATACACATATATATGTGCACAATAACAGGGGGTTCCATAAAGGAGTAGGACAGGTAAAGTCGAAGTGCTGCCAATAACAGCTAATCATAACCCAGCAGTCAACGTCCTAGTATAAATGAGAGAATTAAAAAAAAAAAAAAAAAAAAAAAACCTGGATTGGTTGCTATGAGCAACACACCAACTTTTCCTCTCCTCCACTCTTACAGAATTCCCTGTTCCTCTCTGGTTATTTGTTAACTACGCATCTCAGCATGCCTCACATAGCGTGATGGGCTGCCTAAGGTTTGTATACATATATAAGTATATATACATTTAGTTATATAAAAGAAAAAAAAAAGTGCTTTACACTAAGAGCAAAGAAAAATAATAATAATTTAAAAAACACAAAATATGGCATTTGACCCGATACAAAGCCTAGCTTAGCTTAAATGTCCGCAATGTGACTTTTTACAAACCAATGTTATTTTCATGTAAAAGACTGTTTGTACAATGATTTATTAATCTACTTACCTACAGTTTGTACAGTTATGTAACATTTGCAAAAAGTCATAGCGAGTCCCTGTGTTATGTATATGTCACACCCAAAGAGTCTATACAGTCCGTTCATATACAAGAGTTTATTGTTATGTGTTCTTCAAATCACTCGGTGCACATCAATCCTTTGCAAGCGTAAATCTTTTTCCTCTTAAAATTGTCCAGGAGCCCTGTTCTTCTATGGTGGGCTTAAAATAAAATTAAAATAAAAAAAAAACAAAAACAAAAAAAACTCAATCCACTTGGGGCAGCTGGGGACACGAAATTAAAATCTGAATCATCCTTCATAGGGTGTCCTAAAAATAAAAGAACACAAACATGTTGAGAAAACATTAAACACTAACAAAAATACTCAAGAGAAATACCGTATTTATAACACGCACTTTTTTCCCCTTAAAATCAGGGGAAAATCGTGGGTGCGTGTTATACGCCGATCCCCTGCGATCCTGAGCTTCAAAATCGCCGACCGCAATTTGAAAATGGCGCCGCCGGCGCCGAAATACACAGAGCCGGTCCTCGGCTCTTCTCGGCCACTTTCGGCTTCACTTGAGCGCCGCCCGAACCTAGCCGAGTGTACTCGGCTAGGTTCGGATAGCTCCACTTACAGTCACGCCCATCCCGGGCGGGACTACGTATGGAGCCGAAAGGGAACGAGAGCCGCCAAGAAGAGCCAAAGACCGGCTCTGTGTATTTCGGCGCCGGCGGCACCATTTTCAAATTGCGGCCGGCGATTCTGAAGCTCAGGATCGCAGGGGATCGCAGGGGAGCGGCGCCATTTTCAAACTGCGAGCTGCAAGGCTGCACTGGGGCAAGGCTGCACTGGGGCAAGGCTGCACTTAGAAGGCTGCAATGATGGGCATTTAAATGTAAGTTTTTTTCCCCTTAAACTTCCCTCCTAAAAGTTTTTTTTTCCTAAAATTCCCTCCTAAACTTGGGGTGCGTGTTATACGCCGATAAATATGGTAACTATACAATTATAAAAACAACCTGTGCGCTACCTCTTAAAAAAAAATTAAATTAGGAAGTCCCGTGATCGGTGACGCAACACGTCGGGAGGAGCCAGGTGACGTCACTTCCTGGTCGCGGCTGAGACTGGACGTTCGCTTTGGATGTGTGTTCATGTGTTATTGCACACTTACACGAGTGCAATTTTAATGTGAGCTTTTTTTTTTTTTACTTTTAATAAATGAGATTTGTAGTCAGTATTACACTACGGAGAGTGTCTTATATTTTCTAGATCAATGGTGAATGGTGGGAATAAAGAGGAGTCTACAGAGAGTCCAGGAATCCTTGCAAGGTAATGAAGCTGACCTTTTTTGTGGCATAAAAGTGTATCTGGACCAGTGGCGTCATTAGGGTTGGTGTGTCACCAGGTGCTGTAAAACATGGTATCACCGCCCCCCCCTTTCTAAATGTGCGCTAAAGATGCAGAATGCAGGACTTTTGGTGCGCTTTCAGAAAATGCCAGAAAAAAATGCACAACCTAATAGAAATCTATAAAACTGCAGGTAAAGCGTAGGAAAACCCTCTACATTACACGACCCTGCACCTCTGGCACCCCTTTAAATATTACACAGCCACGCACCCCTTTACATTACACAGTCCCTGCACGTCTGGACCCCTTCACATTACACCGCCCCTGCACGTCTGGACCCCATTTACATTACACAGCCCCTGCACATCTGGACCCCTTTACATTACACAGCCCCTGCACGTCTGGACCCCTCTACATTACACATCCCCTGCACGTCTGGACCCCTCTACATTACACATCCCCTGCACGTCTGGACCCCTTTACATTACACAGCCACACACCCCTTTACATTACACACCCCTGCACGCCTGGACCCCTTTACATTACACAGCCACACACCCCTTTACATTACACACCCCTGCACGTCTGGACCCCTTTATATTACACAGCAGTGCTAAATTCCAGAGGTCCACAAAACTAGTTAGGTTTGCTACATGTTTTACTAGTCGATTCATCCATCAGAGCCTGCTCAGGGTTCATCCAGCAAAGCAGCCATTAGGTGATTTTTACCTTTCTATGCATAGTAGCAAGGAGAAACCAAGAGATCAGTTAAAACCACCAGCTGGTCATCCGTAAACTGCTGCTTGTGCTCTTGCCAATTGTCAAGGTGTGTTCTCCGGAAGTTAGACAAGGTTTTCTTTACCGTCATCTGAAATCAAAGAGGGTTTTTTTTTTATTACATTCTCGTTACTTGGCAGCCCATTGCTTTCAAAGGGTCTGGTTTACATATATGTGTAGCAGTAAAGCACGGAAAATCGTTCAGGTACATTCTCATTTATCGATGTGCGTCTGGGGGCCCATACACGTTAATAGATGTGCAATAAAAACATGATCCATGCATTTATATAAGGCTGGCAAATTATGTAGACCTTTACATGCGGTAAAAATCAAATCACATGTTTTTCTGTGCTGCCAAAGCTTGGTTACTGGCAGCTCTTGGCAATGGGCCATGTGCTCTTGGCTTCATTTGAAACATTTTTGAAGAATCTACTCATCCCCCCCCCCCCCCTAGATAAGTACGTCATTTGAGAAAACGCATGAAAAAAACATAAAACAGACCAAAGAGCATAGGTGCGAAGCCAGCCTCAATGGGAATGCATAGTCCACTCAGATTCTTTTGGATAGAGGTTTCTAAAAAGCCACTGCAACCTAAGGATGACCATAGTGGTGTAGTGGGTAGCACTTTCGCCTAGCAGTAAGAAGGGTCGCTGGTTCGAATCCCAACCACGACACTACCTGCCTGGAGTTTGCATGTTCTCCCTGTGCCTGCATGGGTTTCCTCCGGGTACTCCGGTTTCCTCCCACACTCCAAAGACATGCTGGTGGGTTAATTGGATCCTGTCTAAATTGTCCCTAGTATGTATGAATGTGAGTTAGGGACCTTAGATTGTAAGCTCCTTGAGGGTAGGGACTGATGTGAAAGTACAATGTATATGTAAAGTGTTGCGTAAATTGACAGCGCTATATAAGTACCTGAAATAAATAAAAATAAATAAATAGATGGTTCGAATCCCTGCTGAACAGGCCGAGATTCGAACCATGTACAGACTTGGCTGATTGTACCCAAGTTGACCCATCGATCAACTTGGGCACAACCAGCATGATGGATTTTTAGGATGCGATGATTGCCAGTGCCTATAGCTGCTAGCAGTAATCACTGTGTCCTCCTTGATAGGAGAGCTCCCTGTCCAGATAACACACTAGTTCCACAGGAGGGATTATCCCATCTACACTGACTGGGTTAATGGGGGAATCAAGCATTTTTTTTTTCCTGCAACCAGAAAATTGTGTCATCTATGGCCAGCCTTAGTCTGGTGTTCTTTTTTTCTTTGCAGATGTACATGACACTTCCGATCACTTTTAACATGTAAATAATTTAGCAATGTAAACACCAGACTTGAAGTGTCTGTGGTGGCCATTACCTCTATGGGCTGCGGATCATTGAGATGTGCGCTCAGATCCATCAGCAGTTGTGGCATCCATGTCGGGACATCATAAGGGCTTGATAAAATGCAGGCACTGAGCCCCAGAACACCAGCATGGCGCTTCACCAGATCTGCAGACAGAAATACAGCTTGGTAAATAGAATGCTCAGCCACGTGTTGTGTTGTATGACAGACATACGAACATTCAATAGAAGATTTTTCTTGCTGTAACAGACATGTTGGCTGACTATAATGTCTGTCCAATTCACTATATAATGCAGCTATAAGCACACAGAAGTGTGCAAAAACTAGAAAGTATAGGAATTGTAGAGAAGAAGACAAGACAAGGGTTATAGATTTCCAGTTACAGTCCTACGCTACATGCTTAAAGAGGAAGTAAATCCTGATGGGTTTTAATTCCACTTTTTTTCCTCCTGCAAAGTAAAAGCATAATGGGCTAGTAACAATCGCATACTAGCCCATTATGTTGCACTTACCTGCAAACGAAGCCTGCGATGTCCCCAAGGTCCCCCGCTGGTGGCCGTGTCCATTGTCACCCCTCTTCCCTTCGGGGCCGTGGACTCCGGCTCTGTATATGCCCAGAGTCGAGTGACGTCAATCCCGCGCATGCTCGCAGCAGCCGATGGTCACGGCCTGGGCCCTTTAGAAACGGCACGATTGTCCCCTTTCTTCAGTGTGCATGTGCCAATGACCTCGGTGCAAGCGTATATAGTAAATATCTCCTAAACCGTGCAGGTTTAGGAGATACTTCCAGTACCTACAGGTAAACCTAATTATAGGCTGACCTGTAGGGAAAAGTGGTGTGTGAGAGTTTACAACCACTTTAAAGTGACTGCAAAGCTGCAGATTTTTTTTTTCTTACATTAAAATAACAAACATGTTATACTTACCTGCTCTGGGCCATTAGATTGCACAGAGCAGCTTTGAGCATCTTCTTGGCCCCTGCTCTTCAGCAAGTGTCCACGGGGGCACTCGTGTGGGCTCGATCATGAGCTGCCCTTGTCTGTGTCTAAAGATCTCCCAAGATCACATTATATTTTGGAAGGTCGTAGATTTTTTTTTTTTTCTCATGCTAGTGCAAAAGCTTATTGGGTAGAGATAAAGCCCAGTAACCAATCCTCCCAACTGCTCAGACATAAGGCCATATGAAGTTTTGGGTTAAAGAGTAAATACCTGCAGAGGGTATAGTGTCCACAGCCGTACCGAGGTCTCTCTTGCGTTTCTTTGGCAATCTGGTCTTGCAGAGCTGCTCAAAGTGTGCTTGCATAGAGACATCCATAGTCAGAAAGCTGCACTGCAGAAAGCCACTCAGGGTGGTGGCAGCCATCTCTCTCACCTGAAACAGATCACAACATGCACACTTATCACCATATACATTTTGTTATACACCAACAAAAAGTGTTCCTGGTATGAAGAAAGGCAAAATAATTTGTTCAGTTTTGACAAATAAAAGCTTTATAACAACTAGTGTTCATATACAGTAGAGGAAAAAGTCCAATTTTTATTCTGAAACTTGTCTAGATTATTCAGACTTTATGGTGGAAAACCTGAGAGGTACAGAAAGGCCTTAAAGTGGTTGTAAACTCTGTTATCCTAAACTAAGGCTTACCTGTAGGCACTGTTAATATCTCCTGAACTTGCACGGTTTAGGAGATACTCACTATATATGCTGCTGCCGACGTCATCGGCGCATGCGCACTGCTAGTGCCTTTTCTTCAGGACCCATGGCCGTCATTGCAGCTTTGGCAAATCACAGCGCAGGAGCCCACGAACCCGGAAGTAACTCTGAAAGATGTCGGCCGTGTACTCAGTGTGCCGGCTCAGATTCAGGGCTTTGTTCTAAGGTATTTCATTATGAGCTAGTATACGATGTATACTAGCTGATTATGCATTTGTCTTGCATGTTTGTTTTTTTGGGAGGTTTACAACCTCTTTAAGGTTGGTTTCACACAGGCTTCAGCTTGTAAAAGGGCAGCGTGAACAGCATTTCCAGAGCTTTCAGGAAGTTTTGTTGGAGCTTTTAACCACTTGCCTACTGGGCACTTATTGTATACCCCTTTACTGCCCAGGCCAGTTTTCAGCGCTGTCGCAGTTTGAATGACAAACGGTGCACCCAGACTAAATTTTTATCATTTTTTTCACACAAAGATTCTTTTGGTCGTATTTAATCACCACTTGGTTTTTTATATTTTGCAAAAAAAAACAAAAAAAAAAATTGAAAAAATAAATTAATTAATTTCAAAAAAACAAATTTTTCAGTTTTTACAAACTGGTAATTTTCTCCTTCACTGATGAGCACTGATAGGAGGCCCAGATGGGCACTGATAGGAGGCCCAGATGGGCACTGATAGGAGGCCCAGATGGGCACTGATGAGGCGGGACCAATAGGTGGCATGTGTGGACACTGATTGGCAGTACTGGTGGGCACTGGTTTGCAGGGATTAGCAGCACTGATGGGCACTGTGTGGGACCGATGTCCTTGGAACAGAAGCCGGTTAACAGCTTTCCTCCTTTATCTTTATGCTTTCAGCATTAGGTGTAAAAAAGCTGATAACTGGCTTCTGTTTACTTCCATGATCAGCTGTCATTGGCTGACAGCTGATCACGTGGTAAAGGGCCGTGATGTCATTGGCCCATTAGCCTGTTCTGTGATCAGCCGAGTCCGAAAATTTATGACAAAAATTACAACTTCAAAAAACCCGCCAGGCCTCATACTAAATACCTTGGACTGCCTACTTTCCAAAAATGGGTCATTTGGGGGGTATTTGTACTGTCCTGGCATTTTAGGGCCTCAAGAAATGAGATGAGATAGGTCAGTACAACAGGATTGATCGATTTTCAGATATATACCATAGTCTGTGGACTTATTATTATTCAAATGAGGGGAGGCAGAAGGCATACAACCCTCAGGCCCACATTAACTGGAGAGGTATCTCTCGAAATTACCACTTTCCACGTTTGGGTTATTTTCACCAAAGAAATGTAGAATACATTTTGGGCTAAATTTATGAAGAACGCTTATTTATTTGAAAAATTTTATAACAGAAAAAAAACTGATTTTTTTTTTTTTTGCTACATAAACGAAAAAAGATTTCAGTCTTTTTTCGTTTATTTAGCAAAAAAAAAACCCCCAAAAAACCCAGTAGTGTATAAACACCACCAAAAGAAAACTATTTGTGGGAACAAAATAATAAAAATGTAGTTTTTTGTACCGTGTTGCAGGACTACGCAATTGTCATTTAAAGTTTGAGAGCGCTAAAAGCTGAAAAGTGGCCTGGACAGAAAGGCGGTAAAAGTGCACAACGCTGAAGTGGTTAAGAGCACAAAGTATCATTTCTGTCTGCTGCTTCGTTCCTCTGCTATCAGCATAAGTCTTTTCTGACAAGTTTTCCTGACACCAAAAGAAAAAAAGCGGACAGGGGAGGGAGCTCCACCACACAGCCTAGGATTGACAGCTTCGGCTTGGTTCCTGTGTGCTGTGTGAAAGGGATGTGTCCCTTTTCTCCAATCAACTCTCAAAGCTCTCCTTACTGAGCTCTGCAGAGTGCAATTTCAGCTCTCCACCCACTACTTTCTGACAGCTCAGAAAAGCTTTATAAATTCAGAACTTTATCTGCAGTCTTCTCCTCTCTACATCCATTCAAACAGGTACAACATATGTAGGAGGATTTGTTTCATCCCTGCGTATCACCTGAGGCCAGTCACTGCACTGGGTATATAAGACTTTACAACCACTTTAAACACCTCCCGCACGCCATATAGTAAAATGACGGCGGCGGGGTGGCTCTCTCATTCTGGGATGACGCCATATGATGTCGTCCCACTGTTGTCACACTTGTGCGCCCATGGGGGCACGCAGTGTGGTGATCGGTGGTGGGCTGTGCCCCTGGGACACAGCGCATCGCCAATCTCAGTAAAGAGCCGATGACGAGGCCCTTTACCTATGTGATCGGCTGTGTTCAATCACAGCTGATGACATGTAAACAAGTTAATGCCTGTTTTCAGCTCTCCTCTGCCCACAGGGAAGTTCTCCACAGATAATCAGGGTGCTGATCATCATTGCCCAGCACTAATGCCAGTCAGTGCCCAACAGTGATGCGAGTCAGTGCTGCCCAGGCATCAGTGCTTTACCTATGTGATTGGCTGTGTCCAATCACAGCTGATGACATGTAAACAAGTAAATGCCAATTATCGACTCTCCTCAGCTCACAGAGGAGATCTCCACAGATAATCAGGGCACTGATCATCAGTGCCCAGCAGTGATGCCAGTCAGCGTTAACCAATCACATAGGTAAAGCACTGATGGCCAACACTGACTGGCATCACTGCTCGGCACTGATGATCAGCGCCCTGATTATCTGTGGAGATCTCCCATGTGAGCAGAGGAGAGTCGATAACTGGCATTTACTTGTTTACATGTCATCAGCTGTAATTGGACACAGCCGATCACATAGGTAAAGCACTGATGGGCGTGTCAAATCACAGCTGATGACATGTAAACAAGTAAATGCCAGTTATCGACTCTCCTCAGCTCACAGGGGAGATCTCCACAGATAATTAGGGCACCGATCATCAGTGCCCAGCAGTGATGCCAGTCAGCGTTAGCCAATCACATAGGTAAAGCACTGATGGCCAACACTGACTAGCATCACTGCTCGGCACTGATGATCAGCGCCCTGATTATCTGTGGAGATCTCCCCTGTGAGCAGAGGAGAGTCGATAACTGGCATTTACTTGTTTACATGTCATCAGCTGTGATTGGACACAGCCGATCACATAGGTAAAGCACTGATGGGCGTGTCAAATCACAGCTGATGACATGTAAACATGTAAATGCCGGTTATCGACTCCTCTGCTCACAGGGGATATCTGCACATATAAACAAAGTGCTGATCATCAGTGCCCAGCAGTGATGCCAGTCAGTGCTGCCCAGCAGTGCTTTACCTATGTGATCGGCTGTGTCCAATCACAGCTGATGACATGTAAACAAGTAAATGCCAGTTATCGACTCTCCTCAGCTCACAGGGGAGATCTCCACAGATAATCAGGGTGCTGATCATCAGTGCCCAGCAGTGATGCCAGTCAGTGCCCAGCAGTGATGCCAGTCAGTGCCCAGCAGTGATGCCAGTCAGTGATGCCAGCCAGTGCCCAGCAGTGATGCCAGCCAGTGCCCAGCAGTGATGCCAGCCAGTGCCCAGCAGTGATGCCAGCCAGTGCCCAGCAGTGATGCCAGTCAGTGCTACCCATCAGTGCCACCTATTTGTGATACCTATCAGTGCTGCATATTAGTGCCACCTAATCAGTACAGCCTATCCATGCCCACCAGTGCAGCCTCATGAGTGCACATCAGTGAAGGAGAAAAATTACTTATTTACAAAATGTTATAACTAATTTTTTATTTCTTCAAAATTTTCGCTCTTTTTGTTTTTAGCAAAAATAAAAAAATCCAGTGGTGATTAAATACCACCAAAAAAGAAAGCTCTATTTCAAAAAATGATAAAAATGTTATATGGATACAGTGTTACATGACCGTGCAATTGTCATTCAAAGTGTGACAGAGCTGAAAGGTGAAAATTGGCCTGGGCAGGAAGGGGGTAAAAGTGCCCGGCATTGAAGTGGTGAAGGAAGACGTCTTTTTAGTATTGGTTGTATAACTAATGGCTAAACTGTAAGAGAAGACAGTTTAAGTGAAAGCTTATTAATGCATATCCCCTTGTCTCTCACAAAGGGTTAAACACGTTAGCGCATTATCATCATTAACGAGAGGCCACCGTCACTAATAAGTACATATTGTTACATGTTAAAACGTAAACAAAGAGGCTCATCTGCTTAGTGAACAGAGCCGGTCCGGCACGCTGCATGTAATGTGCCATATTACAGCAAATTATCTCCTTGAACATTATGTTCTAGAGCCGCGCAAATCAGTAAGTGTAGCGGCAAGTGCTGTTCTAATTAAATAGACCAACTTGACAATAAGCTCATTTGCACGTCCATCGCGCATTATTAAAATGTGATCAAATTGATTAAGAATCGTCAACCGTATGAAGAGGGAAAGTATGTCAGAAATTCTACTGACAATTTGCCGGCTCCACTCAGGGGACGGCATTAATAAACGAAACATGACGAGGGGATGGAAATGGCAGAACGGTAGGAGGCACGGCTGCAAAATGAACACAACTCGCTGGGGAACGTGACATTTGTCTCTCTCTGTTCCCGAAAACTCAATTCCAGTTTTTGTACATTCTAATTATTCTCAGACATGCCAGAAATGGGTCAGTCCTTTTCTCCCTGCGGACTCCCTCCTTTGCATAAATGGAAATGGTTTAATCTGCCTGTTACCATACTGTACTTCACTCGTATTGGTTCTAGAATTTGGAACACTAACAGCTCCTCTGCAGTGTGGTGGGTTACAAATCACTAAAAACACCATATGGAAAACACCGGGCCAGCACCAAAGTTCTTTTTTAATTTGTGTTTTTCTGTGTTGGCCACTTCTTATTAAATCAAGCAATGTAACAAGAAGATTGCTGAGGGGAGTCATGAGGCTCTCTGTGGCTCAGTTCACATAAATAGAGCTCTTCACTTGACTGGTGAGCCTTTCAGCACAAGTCTAGTTTTACTTATAAAAGTAGCTACAGGGAGGGGAAAAAAAGTATTTGATCCCCTGCTGATTTTGTACGTTTGCCCCACTGACAAAGAAATGATCAGTCTAGAATTTTAATGGTTGGTTTATTTTAACAGTGAGAGACAGAATAACAAAAGTATCCAGAAAAACACATTTCAAAAAAAGTTATTAATTGATTTGCATTTTAATGAGTGAAATAAGTATTTGATCCCTTCGCAAAACATGACTTAGTACTTGGTGGCAAAACCCTTGTGGGCAATCACAGAGGTCAGACGTTTCTTGTAGTTGGCCACCAGGTTTGCTCACATCTCAGGAGGGATTTTGTCCCACTCCTCTGTGCAAATCCTCTCCAAGTCATTAAGGTTTTGAGGTCGACGTTTGGCAACTCGAACCTTCAGCTCCCTCCACATATTTTCTATGGGATAAGGGTCTGGTGACTGGCTAGGCCACTCCAGGACCTTAATGTGCTTCTTCTTGAGCCACTCCTTTGTTGCCTTGGACGTGTGTTTTGGGTCATTGTCATGCTGGAATATCCATCCATGTCCCATTTTCAATGCCCTGGCTGAGGGAAGGAGGTTCTCACCCAAGATTTGAGGGTACATGGGCCCTGTCCATCGTCCCTCTGATGTGGTGAAGTTGTCCTGTCCGCTTAGCAGAAAAACACCCCCAAAGCAGAATGTTTCCACCTCCATGTATGACGGTGGGGATGTGTTCTTGGGAGTCATAGGCGGCATTCCTCCTCCTCCAAACACGGCGAGTTGAGTTGATGCCAAAGAGCTAGATTTTGGTCTCATCTGACCACAACACTTTCACCCAGTTCTCCTCTGAATCATTCAGATGTTAATTAGCAAGCTTCAGACAGGCCTGTACATGTGCTTTCTTGAGCAGGGGGACCTTGCGGGCGCTGCAGGATTTCAGTCCTTCACAGCGTAGTGTGTTACCAATTGTTTTCTTGGTGACTATGGTCAAGGCCAGCAGCCTTGAGATCTTTGACAAGATTCTCCCGTGTAGTTCTGGGCTGATTCCTCACCGTACTCATGATGATTGAAACTCCACAAGGTGAGATCTTGCATGGAGTCCCAGACCGAGTAAGATTGACAGTTCGTTTGAGTTTCTTCCAGTTTGCGAACTGTTGTCACCCTTTCACCAAGCTGTTGGGCGATGGTCTTGTAGCCCATTCCAGCCTTGTGTAGGTCTACAATCTTGTCCCTGACATCCTTGGACAGCGCTTTGGTTTTGGCCATAGTGGAGAGATTGGAATCTGATTGATCGCTTCTGTAGACAGGTGCCTTTTTACAGGTAACAAGCAGAGATTAGGAGCACTCCCTTTTAGAGAGTGCTCCTAATCTCAGCTCATTCCCTGTAGACACCTGGGAGCCAGAAATCTTGCAGATTGATAGGGGATTAAATACGTATTTCACTCATTAAAATGCAAATCAATTTTTAACTTTTTTGAAATGTTTTTTTCTGGATTTTTTTTTTGCCATTCTGTCTCTCACTGTTAAAATAAACCGACCATTAAAATTAAAGTCTGATCATTTCTTTGTCAGTGAGCAAACGTACAAAATCATCAGGGGATCAAATACTTTTTTCCCCTCACTGTATGTAGCCAAAATATGTTAATACTATTAGTAGATTGCTAGCTTCACGTCCAGAGGCGAGGTCACATTTTTTAAAAGTGGTATTAAAGACTTTTTCTTTTTTTTTTTTTAAACACAAACATTTTATACTTACTTCCTCTGTGCAGTGGTTTTGCATAGAGCAGCCCCAAACCTCCTTTTCTCGGGTCCCCATCGGCGCTCCTAGCCCCTGGGGGAACCCAAGCAGGTTCATTCCTGAGCCCCATCTCTGCGTGTCTATTCACACACACAGCCGCAGCTTGGCCCTGCCCCCTCTCTCCCCTTATTGGCTGTGATTGACAAAAGCGGGAGCCAATAGCTCCCACTGCTGTCTCAGCCAATTAGGGGGAGAGTTCCTGGAGAGACCTGATCGAGATGAGGCTCAGGCGAGTATGGGGGGGGGGGAATAAACCTTCACATATATCATGTGAAGTGACTATCTTCAGGTGATACATAGTGATGAATGAAATCCTCTTACATAAGCTGTACCTGTATCTGCAGCCATATCTTCTCTAGATCCATTCAAAGTACACAGATCAAAGGATATTTCTCAGCTGCCAGAAGTCAGGGGGGTGGGGATCTAATATCACACAATGCATTGCACAGAGCAGAAAGCTGAGTGTATTCTGAGAACAGAGTGGAGGGAATGGACACAACCCCTTTTACACAGTCTTAGAGAAACCTGCACAGCGGAGACTGTCAACCATCTGCTATGTGCTAGGGAGGATGGGGGACATCTAAGGATGTTAGGATAAATTGTCAGAAGTGACCCACAGATAGCAGAGGGAGGAAAAAGCAGACAGAAATGACACTAGGTGCTATGGATTGAGGCAAGTACACACATCAGGAGGATACGTTTTGTTAATTTCTCATTTCAGAGGTTTACAACCACTTTAACATATGACTTATCGTTTCTATATACTCACTGGGGTTGATTTACTAAGACTGGAGAGTGCAAAATGTGGTGCAGCTATAACATGGTAGCGCAGCATTAAATCAGGTGGTGAAGAGGAAATATAACAACTCCTCTTGTGAAATGCCTTCTGAAAAGCACTGTGATTGGAAGGAGAGAGTCTGAGATCAGTACAGCACAGATTTTTGTGGCTCATGGCCTGGAAAGAAGAACACCACATATACGGCTCCTGTGGTTTGCAGCATGCAGGTGCTAGCAAAGGAAGAACTTGGCTGGATAGCAGAAGAGCGTTAGGACATCTCCTGGGTAACACTCTCCCACCAGAACCAATTCTTTCCTTTGTACCGATCAGCTACTCAGGTTCTCTCCTTCTAGTTCTTGCTGCTCTCCACACATACATCTGTAAGCGTGCCTCGGTGAGGAAGCTGACAGGCTCAGAGAGGCATGCCGACAGTGAAGGCATTGAGGCTCAGATAGGGAAAGCCAAAGTTCCGAATGTAGCCTTAGGGCTGCAATATGCCCAAGTCTGATCTAGCCCTATTCTTTCCCAGCCTGATCGTCCTTGGTTTGCCCCATTCAGTTCTTTCAGTTATGGAGGTTCAGATCCACACGTGGGTGTTACCCATTATAATCTACATGTAAAGTGCAGCCTGTCTAGGAAAGCCTACTAATCCGGACTAAAATCCACCCACCAAAGCAATGTAATATTTGTGTAAATTCTCCCAAGAGCCTGTCCACTACTGCTTGCATTAGGGATCAGGGCTCTTGAGAGCTGTGCTGAGGCAGGGTGCTGTGAGGTCTTCAGAAAGTTACCAGCGGGTTAAACGGAAAAAAAAACAAAAAACGGATAGATCCCCACATCAAAACAAACCATGTGTGATGCAGGGATCTCCCCTTCTCATGCTACAGTATTCTGACAGGTGGGACTCCCCCTTTCAGAACACAAAGATCAGCACTATAACCATTGGGTGCAAGTGCTGATCGAAAGCTGCTTTTCCAGCAGGACTGTTTGACAGAAACCGGTAATAAGACCAACTTAAGACCAACAGACAGCAGTACACACAGACTGGAAGTCAGCTGGTTCCTGCTGAACTGGTCCCTTTTCGGTCCGTATATACCCTGCTTTAATGCGTGCACTTGTATACTTGTATAAACGCACTTGGGACAAACTGTAAGCTCCTATGCAGTCAGTGGACTCAAGTGTTGTGCATCATTGCTACAAATATACAGTGCCTTAGAAAAGTATTCGTACCCCTTGAAATTTTCCACATTTTGTCATGTTACAGCCAAAAACGTAAATGTATTCTATTGGGATTTTATGTGATAGACCAACACAAAGTCACACATAATTGTGAAGTGGAAGGAAAATGATAAATGGCTTTCAACATTTTTTACAAATATGTGAAATGTGTGGCGTGAATTTGTATTCAGCCCCCTTTACTCTGATACCCCTAACTAAAATCTAGTGTAACTAATTACCTTCAGATGTCACCTAATTAGTAAATAGAGTCCATCTGTGTGTAATTTAATCTCAGTATAAATACAACTGTTCTGTGAAGCCCTTAGAGGTTTGTTAGAGAACCTTAGTGAACAAACAGCATCATGGAGGCCAAGGAACACACCAGACAGGTCAGGGATAAAGTTGTGGAGAAATTTAAAGCAGGGTTAGGTTACAAAAAAAATCCCAAGTTTTGAACATCTCATGGAGCACTGTTCAATCCATCATCTGAAAATGGAAAGAGTATGACACAACTGCAAACCTACCAAGACATGGCCGTCCACCTAAACCAGGGATCCTCAAACTACAGCCCTCCAGCTGTTGCAGAACTACACATCCCATGAGGCATTGTAAAACTCTGACATTCACAGACATGACTAGGCAGGATGGGAATTGTAGTTCCTAAACACCTGGAGGGCCGCAGTTTGAAGACCCCTGACCTAAACTGACAGGCCGGGCAAGGAGAGCATTAATCAGAGAAGCAGCCAAGAGGCCCATGGTAACTCTGGAGGAGCTGCAGAGATCCACAACTCAGGTGGGAGAATCTGTCCACAGGACAACTATTAGTCCTGCACTCCACAAATCTGACCATTATGGAAAAGTGGCAAGAAGAAAGTCATTGTTGTAAGAAAGCCATAAGAAGTCCAGTTTGTAGTTTGGGAGAAGCCATGTGGGGGACACAGCAAACATGTGGAAGAAGGTGCTCTCGTCAGATGAGACCAAAATTTAACTTTTTTGCCTAAAAGCAAAATGTTTTATGTGGTGGAAAACTAACACTGCACATCACCCTGAACACACCACCCCCACCGTGAAACATGGTGGTGGCAGCATCATGTTGTGGGGATGCTTTTCTTAAGCAGGGACATGGAAGCTTGTCAGAGTTGATGGGAAGATGGATATAGCCAAACATAGGGCAATCGTAGAAGAAAACCCCTTAAGAGTCTGCAAAAGACATGAGACTGGGGCGGAGGTTCACCTTCCAGCAGGACAACGACCCTATACATACAGCCTAAGCTACAATGGAATAGTTTAGTTCAAAGCATATTCATGCGTTAGAATGACCCAGTCAAAGTCCAAAGAGCTTGAACTATTTTGCAAAGAATGGGCAAAAATGTCCCTCTCTAGATGTGCAAAGCTGGTAGAAACATCCCCAAAAAGACTTGCAGCTGTAATCGCAGCGAAAGGTGGTTCTACAAAGTACTGACTCCGGGGGGCTGAATTCAAATATACGCCACATTTTTCACATATTTATTTGTAAGAAATGTTGAAAACCATTTATAATTTTCCTTCCACTCCACAATTATGTACCACTTTGTTGGTTCTGGGCTTAGGCATGGTAAATGGCCAATTGACACATAATGTACATTACCTCCAACTGTTCATCGGCCATTAGTTGTAGAACCAACCACCTGACGCCTTGAACAGCTTCTTCATTGTGAAGGAATATGAAGAGGTTATAGAAGACCATTGTCTGGATATACGTCAGGACTGTGTATCTGGCATGCCAGGAGCTGCTTCTTGCAGTCTGAGGGAAAACAAGATCAAAACAAATATATCACAATTTTATAGTAAAATCGAGTCTCTCTTTCATTACGGGATATAGCTTGATGATAAATGACCACTTGCCGCCCACCCACAAAGCATTTAATGTGAGCGGGTGGCAGCTATAAGCTCAGTGACGTACTGGTACATTGATGAGCACATGCGCCCTAGGGCACCCAGCGGCATAATCTCGTTACCCTGCCACTGTGAGCAGCCAGGGCATCATGTGATTGCTATAACCAATCAAATGATTACAATGTAAACAAAACAGTCATGAATGGCCTCTATTCAGGACTGCTTGCTTGATATTGTGATGCTGTGATTGGCCCACAGCTATCACATGGTACCGGGCACCAATGACAGATCATAATAGTAAGCAAGCTGTCATGAAAGCCATTCATGACAGCTAAAACTATTGTTTATAACAGTGGTCATGTTATAAGCAATAATAGTGTAAAAAAAAATCAAACAAACAAACCCTGATTTACCCTCCCCCCCATAGCACATTGTCACTATGGTCTGTCATTACTGCATTGAACCCCCCTTTCA
The DNA here is from genome assembly GCA_037952925.1 of Lithobates clamitans. NCBI lineage: Eukaryota > Metazoa > Chordata > Amphibia > Anura > Ranidae > Lithobates > Lithobates clamitans. The sequence goes on along the minus strand of JBBGZY010000619.1, from coordinate 101,874 downwards.
ACAGGTCATCTGGTCTGGGTTTAATTGGGCAATACCACAGCTGTGGCTTAGATCAATCGTCAAGGCAAGACCAGGAGTGTTGCAGCAGATGTAGAGTCTATGCTGTCCTGGGCGTTGAAGTAGGATCAGTGCACCCCGATCTATGAATTATCACTGCTGAAATTTTTAACTTGTCTACTTTAAATGATGAAGGGGGAGCTTTCCATCATTCTCATAGCTCTATACTGATCTCAGAGTGTGACACGCTGACCTCCACCTGTTAACCAATACTCTGTGGCTTCCGCCACATCTGACAGATCTGTTATCTCAAGGTCAGATCTTTCACTATGCTTCTCAGTCGCTGACTTTGACAGCCTAGATTTTGAAACCCATGGTTCTGATAGACAGGGGCATTTAATATTGACCACGTTAAATAAGGGCTCATAAATCTTCTTCCTGCAAGGTTTATGATCGAACTTGAAAACCCTATTTTTCACTTGCTGTGAGTCTGAGGGTTTCTCCACATGCTTGTTTGGTGAGCTGTGTGTTTTATATCCTGCAGTTGGGGATAGAACAGCGCTTGGCTCTTACCATCAATGGACAGGTGTCTGTACTGTCCACGGTCTGCAAGGTCCTCTTGCTAATCATTCACTGATTCAGATTACTACACACGTTGCTTCCCCTATTAGGCCCTCCACAGCAGCCATGAGATTTAAATCTAGTATTGTCAGTATTACAAAGACCTTGCTTTTGAACCTATTCGGGCAATATTTTTGACTTGACTCTCCTTTCTTGTGGCCATGATTCAGCCAGGACGGTTTCTTAGTTATCCACACTGCCCTGTAGAGCAGTGGTCATCAACCCTGTCCTCAGGGCCCACTAACAGGCCAGGTTTGCAAGATAACTGAAATACATCACAGGAGATATCATTTGCTGCTCAGTGATTGCAGTATTCTAGTCTGCATCTCCCCAAGGTAATACATAAAAACCTGGCCTGTTAGTGGGCCCTGAGGACAGGGCTGATGACCACTGCTGTAGAGAACCCAATTTGATCTGATTTTGATCACCCTAAAGGGATTTCTCTCTATTGAATGAATGTGGTGAGGGCCTTTTGTGTTTCCCTCTTAGTTTTTTTCTTTTTCGGCAAACTGATTCCCTTTTTGTCATTCCTAAAAAGAGGTTCTCCAGATTCCAGATCCACCATCTGTAAGTGGATCCGACAGGTAATTGCAAAGGCCTATAAGATGCCAAAGTGCCTTACTGACCTGGTAAAGCCCACTTCTATTAGGGCCGTATTTCTTGGGTTTCTTTGTCATATTAGGCCTCAGTGTCACAAATTTGTAAGGCAGAGACATTGTCTTCTGTACTGATTAGGTCATTGTTTTGCAGATACTAGTTGAAAGACTCCGCAAGTGGCTATTTAACCACTTGCCGACCGCCGCATGCTGATTTACTCCAGCAGAATGGCATGGGCAAGCAAAAGGGTGTACCTGTAGGACCTTTTCAATTTGCCGCCTAGCGGGCACGCGCACATCTCAGGCAGCCCGCGAACTTGATGTTCACCGGTGACCCGCGATTGTGGCGAGGAGAGGCAGAACGGGGAGATGCCTATGTAAACAAGGCATTTCCCTGTTCTGCCTAGCAACATGACAGGGATCTACTGCTCCCTGTCATCGGGAGCAGTGATCTGTCATGTTGTAGTGAGCCCCTACAGTTAGAACACATCCAGGAAACACACTTAACCCCTTGATCGTCCCCTAGTGTTTAACCCCTTCCCTGCCAGTGTCATTTACACAGTAATCAGTGGCCACTTGTAGCTCTGATCGCTGAATAAATGTCAATTGGTCCCAAAATAGTGTCAAAGGTGTCCGATCTGTCCAACATAATGTCGCAGTCCCGATAAAAATCTTGTTTGGGTACGACGTCGCATGACCGCGCAATTGTCAGTTAAAGCGACGCAGTGCCGAATCGCAAAAATTGCTCTGGTCAGGAAGGTGGTAAATCCTTCCCGGGCTGAAGTGGTTAATGCTTTTTATTTCCCTTTGTTTTTTTTATGTTGGGCTGGTTTACCTGTGTTTTGCATGCCAACCTCTCAAAGAAAATGTGATTTATGTAATCACTGTAAAAATTATTTTCTCTGAGTTCATTGAGGGACTTAAAGTGATTCTAAATGCTTGCCTGTTTTTTTAAATAACAAACATGTACTTACCTGCTCTGTGTAATGTTTTGCACAAAGCGGCCCTGATCCTCCACTTCCTGGATCCCCTGCCGGTGCTCCTGGCCTCTCCCCCCCTGAGTAACCCCAGAGCCCGCTGCTTGCTCTAGGGGCACTTGTGCATGTTCGCTCCTGAGCTGCCTCTGTGACCCCATAAGACACACAGAGTGTGGCTCAGCCCCGCTCCCTCCTGATTGAGTGAGTGATAGCACTGGGAGCCAATGGTGTCTCAGCCAATGAGGAAGGAGAGACCCGGGAGAGCTGATGCTCTCGTGCGCATTGCTGGATCGAGATTAGGCTCGAGTAAAAAAACATTCAGCCTTTAAACTACTTTAACTCCCTCCCATATGCAACCATTCTCCCTTTGGACGGCTTGGAATAGCTGAGCAGGAGAGGGGTGAGAGGAGTTATAACCTTAAGAGGGCCGGCCTTAGTTTTCTATGTGCATAGTGTCCATTTCTCCTGTAGATGGCAGGATAAACCTAGGATGCCTAATTATCATCAAGCTGTGTCCCTGAATGGATTCTACAGGGAATACAAAAATCCTTTTTTTTTTTTTTACATAAACCAGTATAAGGAAAGACGACAACATTGGAAAACTGATAAACTGCTTCTATGAACATTACATTGCACCGTGCCACTCACCTGTTTCAGCACTTCAAGAGCCATGGGCACTTGCTCGGGGTAGAGTAACCCTTGAGACATCAGGGATAAACACATTTTGGCATCTCTCTTTAGCTCGTCATAGTTTGTGTCATTTTCAACAGGTGCAATCTGGCAAAAAAAGAATTTTGTTAGCATACTACTGCAAACATTGCCATAGTTCTACAAGGTGGCATCGCAAACAGGTGTCGTGTCAACTGTGCAAAACTCTACAATATTAGGCAGAACCAAAATTCCAAGGATACAGCAATGGTTGCCTACTCTAAAATAAGAGGAGGAGTAGAAAATTTGCAAAGGCCAATTTTGACACCACTTTATATAGCGACATAGTTTTCAGTTAAAGAACTACACTGCATCTGAGCATCACAAACAAAAAACGCTATTAATTTATGATATTCATAGCAACAGCCCCATCCATGTCTCCATGCTTCATATTGCTGAGAAATCACTTTGAAACACCCCCCCCCCCCCCTAGCATTTCTGTCTGCATTCATCTTGAGTAAGGGCAGATGATTCATGTAGCATTTTCTTCCTGGAATCCATCTGAAGGGTGTGCTTAGCTGAGAAAACCCCCTCCCCACCATATGAACATCTGGGATGGGATATATGACAATCTGCCTAGGCTAGAAACCAGGAAGTAAACTAAAGAATTGTAAAAAAATAAATAAAAGTGTATATATATATATTTTACTATCCATTTACTAATGCTCGCAGCATAAAGCTAAAAAATATTTAACCGCTTGGGCTAAAAAAATGCTTAAAATGTAAGTTCATTCTCTCAATCAACATTGACTATTTTTAATCCTTATACTGCTAGCATTAGTAAATAATAGGAATGTACACTTGAGATCAAAATTAGAGAACAATTTATGAACACTTGATTTTTTTCAGAAATAATCTTCATTGCTGAACATTTGATGGAATTTTTGTTGTGGCGATACCATGCTAATAGAACAGTGTTTTCCAAAATAACTAAGGCACTTGGTTAACCTTTATTTTGTAGAAAACAACAATGATGAAAACTAAAGAATAGCAATGACTGTAGGACAGAGAAAGATTACAACTAAAATTTCTGAAGGTTACATCAATCAATTAGTAGGAAGTGTACATGGCTTCGAATGATTTCAGCACATCTGCTTTACACGAGACATCACCAGTGGTGGCCCATCCATTAGGGGCACCGCCCTCTCTATCCACACCACCCCCCAATATGAATAGATAGAGCTCATGCTATGAATGAATCTATCCAGAGCCGCGTTTTATGACACAGGGCGCGTGAATTACAGTGGTGCGGGTGTTTTTTGAAGCACCCGATTAGAGCCATAGGCTCTAATAGCTTCAAAACAGGGTGGGCACGTGGCGCAGAGCATTGCACCATGAGCACACCCAGGTGTTACAACAGCAAATCAATATTCGCTATTGAAACACTGATTCTCAATCCGGCCAATCAGAAGCCGGTCTGAGATCCCTTTTCCGGTTGGCCAAAAAGGGAGAAGAGTCCCAATTGGCCGCCAAGGAGGAGGGAGTAAACGGAAGCAGCTGTGATGCCCGTGGAGAGCAGGAGAAGAGAAAGCCATCGCCATTGAGCAAGGGAAGCCGCCAGTGAAGCCTGGGATAAGGGCTGCCCACCATAGATGGTGTAAATGCTCCAGACCTGACCAACTGAGAGGGGGAGGGGGTGGTACTGTGTGCGCCCCCCCCCCCCCAAAAAAAGAAATTACCGTATATACTCGAGTATAAGTCGTTCCGAGTATAAGTCGAGGCCCTAATTTACCACAAAAAATGGGAAAAACTTAGTGGCCCGAGTATAAGCCGAGGGTGAGAAATGCACAGCTACTGTAAGTGGAAAAGCGGGTCAACAATGCCCATTTGCAGCCTCACTGTGCCCATTTGCACCCATAGGTCCCCTGAACTTGAAACTCGGTAGTTAAGGGTTCCTAGATGCCCCCTAGCTGCAGACAAAATTTGGGGTCTCTGAACCCAAATGGTCCCGAAATGACATTGCTGCAGATGGACACAGTTAACCAACTTTGGGGCCCCGTATCTCGGGGCCACTTAGTGCTAGGAACCCCAAATTTGGTGTGAAAACTCAATGGAACTAGCACCATACAATATCCAAAGCTGAGGTTTCTAGCACTAAGTGTCCCCGAGATACAGGGCCCCAAAAATCAGTTCAGAAAATGTCAAGCACTTTTCTGCAGCAGAGAATGACATTTTTCGAACCGACTTTGGGACCCCGTATCTCGGGGCCACTTGGATATGTTATGGTACCAGTTCCACTGGGTTTGCACACCAAATTTGGGGTTCCTAGCACAAAGTGGCCCTGAGAAGTCGTTTCGGAAAATGACATTTTTTGCTGCAGAAAAGTGCTTGACTCGAGTATAAGTCGAGGGGGGCACTTTAAGCACAAAAAAATGTGCTGAAAAACTCGACTTATACTCGAGTATATACGATACTGCTGGCCGTCACTGGACATCACTAGTCTCTCATACTGCTCTGGTGTGATTTTGCTCCACTCTTCTTCCACAGTTGGGTGACTGTAGTGCAGGGATATGCAATTAGCGGACCTCCAGCTATTGCAAAACTACAAGTCCCATCATGCCTCTGCCTGTCATGCTTGTGGCTGTCACAATCTTGCTATGCCTCATAGGTCTTGTAGTTCTGCAACATCTGGAGGTCCGCTAAGTGCAAATCCCTGCTGTAGAGGGTTTCTTGGCCATAACTTTGTCGCCAAGGATTTTCCGGAGGTTTTCTATTGGGTTTAGATCACGACTCTGGACTGGCCATTTCATTATTTCAATGTTTTCAGCTTCAAGGAACTGCTTTACCCGTTTTGCTGTTTGATGGGTCATTGTCGTGCATGAAAATTGCTGGCTGATTGGGTGATAAACGCAGGGAAGGAACCGCACGTTGTAGAAGAAGAAGGTACTGATAAACATTTGCCTTCACTCTGCCATGTAGCTCTATAGGAGGCCCAAACCCCTGCTGCAGAAAACATCCCCCAAACCATGACGCTTCCCCCTCCACCTTTCACTGACTTCTTTACACACTTTGGGTTCAGTCTTTCCCCAGTTTGACGATGAACATAATGTTTTTCATCGGAACCCAAATAAATTAAACTTGCTTTCATGACGAAAGTGAACTTTTGAGCAGTTCTCTGTGCAAACAACAAGCTCCTCAGAAAAAGGTTAGTCTAGCTTTTTGAATCTTTCTGCTAATGAGAGGTTTGGTCACTGCGGAGTGGGCTTTTAGTCCAATGGCGAGCCTCTATATGAGACAGATCTTAACTCTGTTCAGCGCTGAACTGGCGAGAAATCGCAGCTGCAGTGTTGACTCGATTGAGATTCTCCGCATTATCATGTCCTCTCTTGCATTTGTCTTTTGTGGACGACCAGTCTTCTTGAGGAACATGAGTTTGACGTAAAGATCCAATATTCTAGAAATCACAGATTTGGAATGCCAAACTTCTCTTGCTATGGCTGAAAGGGTCATCCCTTTGGCCTTCATCTGGACAACCTGCTGCCGGAGGGCCTCAGCCACTTTAGAACAGCTCACCATCTTGCAAAGTCAGTGAAAACTGGAAAGTTAAGCCTCGTACACACGATCAGATTTTCGGCAGGGCATTGTGTTAATGACAGACTGCCTAAAATCCGACCGTTAGTACGCTCATGCAGACAATTGTTGTCCAACTTTCCGCCAACAAATGTTGGATGGCTAGTACATTTTCGGCGGACAACGATCTGTTGTCAGATTTTCGTATCGTGTGTACACAAGTCCGTCACACAAAAGTACAAACACGCATGGCTCACCAAACACGACATTAGCAGAAGGTGCCCAAAGGGTGGCGCTCAAGAGCTGAAATTCCACGTAGCACGTCACTACGTTCGTGTTTGTTGGCGGACAATTGTGTGCCGTTTGTATGCAAGACAAGATCTAGGTACACGCGGACAAAAGTCTGACGCTTTGTTGGCCAACAATCCAATCGCGTGTACAAGGATTAAGGCTGCCAGTTAAATCAGGTTTGGCAGATAATTAAAGAAATTAGCACAAGGCGCTGGATTAACAATAACTGGGAGGTATCTGATAGTGATCTCTAAATGTCATCAATTTTCTTTTTCAAATCTCATTGAAATTTTTTATTATGTGCTTCAAAATATATGTAACTCATGAAATATGCTTAACAAAACTTCTTTTTACTCCCGTTTAGATCATTTCAAAGCAACGGCCTTGAAATATAGGAAATTGTAGGTTGTCCATTAATTTTGATCTCCAGTGTATAACACGCGCCGGCGTATAACACGCACCCCAAGTTTAGGAGGGAAGTTTAAGGAAAAAAACTTACATTTAAATGCCCATCAATGCAGCCTCATCAGTGTCCATCTGCAGCCTTTTCAGTGTCAGTGCAGCTTTGCCCCAGTGCAGAATTGTCAGTGCAGCTTTGCCCCAGTGCAGAATTGTCAGTGCAGCTTTGCCCCAGTGCAGAATTGTCAGTGCAGCTTTGCCCCAGTGCAGAATTGTCAGTGCAGCTTTGCCCCAGTGCAGAATTGTCAGTGCAGCTTTGCCGTCAGTGCAGCTTTGCCCCCAGTGCAGAATTGTCAGCGCAGCCTTGTCAGTGCAGCCTTGTCAGTGCAGCTTTGCCCCAGTGCAGCTTTGCCCCAGTGCAGAATTGTCAGTGCAGCCTTGTCAGTGCAGCTTTGCCCCAGTGCAGCTTTGCCCCAGTGCAGCTTTGCCCCAGTGCAGAATTGTCAGTGCAGCCTTGTCAGTGCAGGTTTGCCTCAGTGCAGCCTTGCCCCCAGTGTCCATTACATGCTTGCCCTGGACAGATCTCCGCCGACATACACAAAGCGTGTAGTTTTAAATATGGCGCCTGGGAGTTCGGAGGGACTCGGTGACTGGGCGGAGCCGAGATACACATAGCTAAGTGTACTCGGCTCTTCTCGTTGCCGCTCACAGTCTGAGCATGACTGTGAGCGGCGCCGGAAAGAGCTGAGAACACTTAGCTATGTGTATCTCGGCTCCGCCCAGTCACTGTGATCTCGGTGGCGCTCGTTCAGCTCCGCCGAGTCCCTCCGAACTCCGCGGCGCCATATTTAAAACTACACGCTATGTGAATGATCGCTCCGATAGATCACAATTAGCGGGGATCGGCGTATAACACGCACCCACGATTTTCCCCTGATTTTAAGGGGAAAAAAGTGCGTGTTATACGCCGATAAATACGGTATATATTTACTTGTTGGAAAATGATATATAAAAAAAAAAAAATCAGTTACTTGCTGGTTTCCGGGCCTAGGCAAATGATGTCATACATCCCAGGAATCTTCAGGAGGGGAGAAGGGGGTTTTCTCAAAAATCTCCTGCCTTAGCTATGGGAAGATGGATTCCATGAAGAAAATGCTACATGAATCACCTGCCCTTAGTCAAGATGGCCAAGGCCAGAAATGCTAGCTGGGTGTTTTTTAAAGTGATTTCTCAGCAAAATAAACAATGGAGATCTGGACGGATGGGGGAATTTGCTTTGAATATTAAAAATTAAATTAAATAGAATTTTTGGTTTGTGGTACTACAGTGTAGTTCCGTTTTAATGATCTTGAATTATAAGGAAGAAGGGAAGGGGGGGGGGGACATATAACTGCACTAAGTGAGCATGTGTGGCCTATATGAAACCAGCACAAGAGGTAGTAAATGAGAACAAACTGCATGTCCTATAACATGTGTAGATAATCTTCATAAACTGACCTTAAACAACAATGGTAGAAGTTGTAACTGTTCTGGGACTGCCGTACAGAATGACCGCCCAGCACTCGCCATGATCCACTTCAGTACTGCAAGGTAAAAACAGAATGAGACTACACATATATACACAGTAGGGCTGAAACAACTAATCGATTAATCGACAACCAATCGATTATGAAATGAATCGATTACTATTTTCATAATCGATTAATCGGCCAGTAACATAATGGGGTTAAAAAAAACTAAAACGAGCCCTTTATAGTACAAAAAGAGCAAATAATCGCTACTGTAGATGTTACTTTCACAGCTCTACAGTAAAAAAGGAACCCCTTACAGTAGTGATTATCTGCTTTTTTTTTTTTTTGTACTATAAAGGGCTGATTTTAGTTTTTTAACCCCATTATGTTACTAAACGTCTTTAGACCTGGTTCATATCTATGTGTTTTTTTTGGTGCTTTTTTGCAGAAGCGCACTGCAGTTCATTAACATGGTTTCCCATTGGACACGTTCACATCTATGCTTTTTTCAGCCGCTGCGTATTTGGAAAGGGTCAGGGACTTTTTTTTAATGTAAAAACGTTTTTTTGGTTCAATATACTTCAATGGAGGAGCTGCAGAAAAGCATTTAATGCGTTTTTACAGCAATTTGTGTTTTTTAATCTGCCCAACAAAAAATTGGCTAAAAAAAAAATATGCAAAAACGCAAATCAACGCAAAATTACGTGCGCAAAAATCAAAATGCACAGCAAAAAGCACTGCAGAAACAGATCAAAAGCAAACTGCCTAGGTGTGTAGCGAGCCTTATGCTGGCCACACCGATCAATTTTCAGACGAGAATTTTCAGACGAAAAATCTTTGTACATTCGCTGAATGAAAGAATGTTGTTTGAAATTTTCACTTGTTTTTAACATTCTGTTTTTTAAAATGAATGTAATTTCTGAACGAAAACCACATCCACTGTCTGAAAATTCCTTTCACCAAGAAGTTTTCTATTTCTAAATTTTCCCGTCACTGTGGTTGAAAATGAACGTCGACTTGACCCCACTAACGATTAGAAAATCGAACGAACATACTTGAAATTAAAATTTTTTTTGAAGGAAGACATTTGATTTCTGAGTCTGATAATATTTATCAGATTCACCCTTTAATAGTATATACAATATATCTCTAACAGTTTATACAGTATATCTCCTCTAATAGTATATACAGTATATCTCCTCTAATAGTATATACAGTATATCTCCTCTAATAGTATATACAGTATATCTCCTCTAATAGTATATACAGTATATCTCTCCTCTAATAGTATATACAGTATATCTCTCCTCTAATAGTATATACAGTATACCTCTCTCCTCTAATAGTATATACAGTATATCTCTTCTCTAATAGTATATACAGTATATCTCTTCTGCCTGTTATTCTCAGAGTGGATTAGATATTTTGCTCCCTAACCATATAGTTGGTTATTTATATTTACCACTGCATATAGTTTTTTTAAAACTTTACTTATTAACTAAATTATATGCCACACTTTTTTTTTTTAAGGTTATTAACCGATTAATCGAAACAATAATCGGCCAACTAATCGATTATGAAAATAATCGTTAGTTGCAGCCCTAATACACACACATGTAAAAGAAAACATACAATCTCACATAACATTCATTTTTTTTTTTACATTTCCAACCTTTCAAGAAAAAATAATAAAAGGCACTCATTTCAGCAGAAAAAAAAAAATTGCATTTATTATTTCTGCACAAACCTGAAAAGCATTGCACCCCTGATCTGTGAAACAAGGGTGCAATGTCAGGCTTCTGTAGGCAAGCCCTGCAGCTTTTTGCCCATAACTCTATATTTCTGAAAGCTACAGGGCAGTTCATTCAGAACTACAAGCTGTCAGCTGCGGTGGATGATTGTTCTAGTAGTTCATTTATAAATAGGAAACTGTGAATGAATGACACGGGCGTGTGGGCGGGTGAAAAATGATCCCCCCTGCCGGCTCTCACACTAGGAGGAGATCGGCAGAACTGGCGGCAGGAACTGGAACATGTTATATGTTATATGTTCCACCCCAAGTACAGGTGGAACACGTAACATGTTCCAAATGGTGAACTTAGAACTTAGCCCGGGCCATTGTAAAATTATGCCCGAACGGGAGCACTATTGTTCTGTGAGGATGTCATATGACGCTCCTCCCAGAACAGGCCACGCTCCGCCGCAATCTATCATTCGCTACGTCCATCGGACACAGCGGATGATTGATTACTGTACTGGCCCATTGCTGGTACCATGTGATCGCTGCGACTAACCACAGCAGATAACATGAAATTAAGCAATGAATTGCTTGGATTCATGCCATTTATTGCGTACAATTGTGTTGCTAGCTGTGATTGGTCACAGTGATCACGTGGTACAGACATAACAAATCACAGCCCATCTGTACCATGTGGTTAGCTGTGATCAATCACAACAATTCACACTATTTCATTCAATAAAAATGTTTGCTTATAGCAGTGAAATACACCGCTATAAGCAACCAGTGTGTAAAAAAAACAAAAAATCATCCTGATCACCTCCTCAGAGTAGTATAGTGTTACTATGGTAACACTGTATTGCTCTGATCACAATATGTAAAAAAAATAAAAATAAAGAAAAAATGTAATAAAAAAGATATATTGATTGTGGACTATAACTTTCCTACAGACTAAATAATATACACCGATTGGTTTTATTTTCACCAAAGAAATGTAGCAGAATGCATTTTACACTAAAGGGGTTGTGAAGGCAATTTTTTTAAAAAAAATAACAAACATGTCACACTTACCTCCACTGTGCAGCTCGTTTTGCAGAGAGTGGCCCTGAACATCCATTTCTGGGGTCCCTCGGTGGCTGTCTCAGCTCCTCCCCTCAAGAACTAAACACCTTCATGCGAGCTCCCTCACATGGTGGTTAGTTCTTTGCGGGCGCGCTCCCATGATACAGCCGGCGGCTACAGCCGCTCACTGTATCACTCGGCCCCGGCACGCCGCGTCATTGGATGTGATTGACAGCAGCGTGAGCCAATGGCTGCGCTGCTTTCAATCCATCCACTCTAGCCAATCAATGGCCAGGCTGAGCGGCGAAGACGACATCGGGGGCGGTTAGCAGTAAAACGCTGCTCGTTTTAGCGGCGCCTTACCGCTGTTTAAGGGGCACTTTTGCGCCGCTTTTTGGCCGCTAACGGGGCGCTTTTAACCCCAAAGAAGGGGTTAAAAACTCCAGTGTTGCTACGCTTCCGAAGCACTTTTCAGGCGGTTCGGAAGCGCTGTCCATTTATTTCAATGGGCAGGGGCGGTGGAGGAGCGGTGGAGGAGCGGTGGAGGAGCGGTGTACACAGCGCTCCCAAACCGCCCCAAAGATGCTGCTTGCAGGACTTTTTCTAATGTCCCGCTAGCACACCGCCCCAGTGTGAACGCACTCATTGCAATGAATGGGAGGCAGTTTTCAGGTGCTATTTCTAGCGCTAAAACGCCTGAAAACTGCCTCAGTGTGAAAGGGCTCTTAAGCTTTGACAATAAAACCTGGAAGCTGATTGGTTACTATGCACAAGATTTTGCATGCTCCAGTTTTAGTAAATATACCCCACTGTCTGCAAGACTTTCTATGCCCCTCACCTGGAAGAAGTATGTAGATCACGAAAGACTAAACTCCTTATTTGAATGGCTTTCACAGGTCAGCATCTACAAGTACTGAGCATGACAGACCATAAACTAGCATTTTCAGAAGGAGGGTTTGGCGATGGCAGCCTTTTTGTTTGACAAGTTTGTCTTAAAGTGGTATAAAACCCAAAACCAAAAATGTATTAAATTGCAGCCGACCAATCATTAGATGTGGTGGCTGCAGTGGGTTTTCCCCTCTGTTTTCACCTGGTGATCTGGCCAGTAACACACCTCCTATATTAGTGAGACAACTCTGGAGGAATGTGTACAGGAGGCACAGCAGCACTGTCTGGACGGGGGAGGATATACTTAAACGTACTAGCAGATTTAGATACACTAACAAATTGAAGCCAAACTCCAGCTCACACTTTATATTGAGTTATAGCAGGTTTTTTTTTTCTTTATGGGATAAAAGGTTTTAAAATGAATAGGAAAAAAAGCTGATCATTTTAATCACGCCTGCGAGTGTTAAGTGGTTGGTCTCGTCCATGTAAACTGATATATTCTGCTGGAGAGCTTGTGCTTGTAAAAAAACAGACTTGCTGGCTGGATTTACCAAATGAAAATAGAAGAAAGCCTAAAAAAGAAAACTAACACACCCATCACATCTAAGAATTGCTAAGCTGAAATATAATATAGGTTTGCTTTTGTGTTTAACCACTTCCCTACCCGCCCATAGTAATATGATGTCCGCAGGAGGGATCTCCCATCCTGGATGGGCGTCATATCACATCCTGGGCTTCTCGGCTGTCCTCGGAGTGCGCGTGCTAGGTGGCCGCGATGTCCGCCGGACACTCGCGATTGCCCGATAATAGAGCAAGACCGTGGATCTGTGTGCGTAAAAACACAGATCCACGTCCTGTCAGGGGAGAGGAGACCGATGGTGTGTTCCCAAGTACAGAGGAACACCGATTGGTCTCCTCCCCTTGTGAGTCTCCTCCCCCTACAGTTAGAATCACTCCCTAGGTAACACACTTAACCCCTTGATCGCCCCCTAGTGTTAACCCTTTCCCTGTCAGTGACAATTATACAGTAATCAGTGCATTTTTATAGCACTGATCGCTGTATAAATGTGAATGGTCCCAAAATAGTGTCAAGTGTGTCTGATTTGTCTGTCGCAATAATGATTAAAAAAAAAAAAAAAAAACGCAGATCGCCGCCTTTACTTGGGGGAAAAAAAAAATGCTATAAATCTAGCCCCTATTTTGTAGATGCTATAACTTTTGCGCAAACCAATCAATATACGCTTAATGCGATTTTTTTTACCAAAAATATGTAGAAGAATACATATCGGCCTAAAATGAGGGAAAAAAATTTGTGTTTTTTTTTTAGAAAAAATTGGGATATTTATTATAGCAAAAAGTAAAAAATATTGTGTTTTTTTTTTTTTCAAACTTGTCACTCTTTTTTGTTTATAGCGCAAAAAATAAAAACCGCAGAGGTGATCAAATACCACCAAAAGAAAACTCTATTTGTGGGGAAAAAAAATATGATAAAAATTTCATTTGGGTGCAGTGTTGCATGACTGCACAATTGTCATTCAAAATGCGACAGCCCTGAAAACTGACCTGGGCAGGAAGGGGGTGAAAATGCCCGGCATTGAAGTGGTTAAAACTGCTTTAAGAATAGAAAAAGTGGCGTAAAATGCATATTTTGCCAGCTTCTCAGAGAGCTCTACTTGCTCTTTTTGTTTCAATGCTTATAAATGATGCTACAATAGATTTCATGATAAATTACAATAATAGAATTAAGCCCCAAGGTATGAAGTGGGCACAATGGTCACTTACTTGTCTTCATCATTTTAATGCCCTGAGTTCTCTCATCCTGTTCTTCAACCCCATTCTCCTCCATGACATGGTTTTGTATCTCCTCATCGGCCTCCATGAGAGGTCTTAGCTTGTCAAGGATACGGGCAGTAAATTCAGAGATCCGCGGAGACTTGGTGGGAGCCGTGTTTGGTAAGCAGACATCGATCATGAAGATGTAGGTCAGAACACTGTAGTGAAAATAACAAAGGTTAAAATCCCTCCAATTTTTATCAATGGATAGAACAAAGCCTTCAGGACTTGGCCTTCAGCCTCTTTCCCCTGCCAACCACACATCACATATTGTCAATAACTATCACAGGCTGCCTCACCGGCCAGGTGGGAGGTTGGGACAGTGGAAGAGCAAGCTACACTCACCGGCCACTTTATTACACCTGTTCAATTGTTTGGTAACACAAATTGCTAATCAGCCAATCACATGGCAGCACCTCAATGCATTTAGGCATCCAGCTGTGGTAAAGACGACTTACTGAAGTTCAAACCGAGCATCAGAATGGGGAAGAAAGGGGGTTTAAGGGAACATGGCACGGTTGTTGGTGCCAGACGGGCTGGTCTGAGTATTTCAAAAACTGCTGATCTACTGAGATTTTCACACACAACCATCTCTCGGGTTTACAGAGAATGGTCCGAAAAAGAGAAAATATCCAGTGAGCGGCAGTTGTGTGGAGGAAAGTGCCTTGTTGATATCAGAGGAGAATGGGCAGACTGGTTACAGACGATAGAAAGGCAACAGTAACTCAAATAACCACTCGTTACAACCAAGGTATGCAGAATACCATCTCTGAACATACAACACATCCAACCTTGAAGCAGATGGGCTACAGCAGCAGAAGACCACACCGGGTGCCACTCCTGTCAGCTAAGAACAGGAAACTGAGGCTACAATTTGCACAGGATCACCAACATTGGACAATAGAATATTGGAAAAATGTTGCCTGGTCTGATGAGTCTCGATTTCAGCTGCAACATTCAGATGGTCGGGTCAGAATTTGGTGTAAACATGAAAGCATGGATCCATCCTGCCTTGTATCACCGGTTCAGGCTGGTGGTGGTGTAATGTTGGGGGGGGGGGGGGGGATATTTTCTTGGCACACTTTGGGCCCCTTAGTACCAATTGAGCATCGTTTAAACACCACAACCTACCTGAGTATTGTCACTGACCATGTCCATCCCTTTATGACTACAGTGTCCCCATCTTCTGATGGCTCCTTCCAGCAGGATAATGCACCATGTCACAAAGCTCCAATCATCTCACCGCTGGACAATGAGGTCCCTGTACTCCAATGGCCTCCACACTCACCACATCTCATCCAATAGAGCACCTTTGGGATGTGGTAGAATGGGAGACCGGCATCATGGATGTGCAGCTGACAAATCTGCAGCAACTGCGTGATGCTATTGTGTCACTATGGAGCAAAATCTCTGAGGAATGTTTCCAACACCTTGTAGAATCCATGCCACGAAGAATAAAAGAAGTTCTGAAGGCAAAATGGGGTCCAACCCGGTACTAGCAAGGTGTACCTAATAAAGTGGCCGATGAGTGTATATCCCTTCTAGGAAGCACCGGAGGCGTTTTCCTATAGATGCCCGCACTTCATACCTGAAAAGACTTTTTTTTTTTTAAATGTGCCACTGACTTGTAGGTGATCTAATCAGGTTCCTGAGGTCTACAATAGCTTAATTCACATTCATAATTCTTAATTATTTTATGAAGCTGCTTCTTTTTACAGCAAACACATCAAACAAAATATCTCAATGTTACAAAAGCTCAGAAAAGCAGAATCCTATCCTTATGAAGTGAATTCCTTACCTTCCGATCCTCTCTCGGACATTCTTGTACACCTGGGTTAGTTTGGGTTCCAAATATTTAAGCAATCGGTGGAGCAGCTCTGGAACTCGCCACTCTTGCTGTGCAAGTCCTCCCTGAAGCACATACAACCGGCTGAAGACAGGAAAGAATTATTATTACTACTAATATACATTCCCAGAGGGATCAGCAGACATTCCAAACACTGACTTTTATCAAGTACTAAAACTACTGAATGTAGAACCCCCCCCACCCGCTGTCTGCCAGTCCAACAGCACTTATCCCATCGGTGGCGGGGATGGGCAGGCACATCGGGGATCGGCGGGCACAGGCTGCGGTGGGCATCTGGCAGCGTGTCCAGTGTCATCTTCCTTCTGAGATCACGGCAGCTTCTGTCGTGCATCTCCTCCTAGGCATCCAATAGCATTGCCTGACCTATCAGCCAATCGGGAAAAGGGTAACAGACCTGCGCTTCCTGAATGGCGGAGAGGCAATTCAGTGTTAGAAGAGTGAATATTCGTTTGCTTTTCTAACATGTCTGGGTGGGCTCCAAGCGCAATGCTGCTATTTTGAAGCCTATCAGAGCCTATGGCTCTAATCAGGTGCTTAACCCCTTCTCGCTGAGCGTACGCAGATGTGCGTACTCAGCTTTCGGGGGTTATACCGGGATGATGCCCGCAGCTGCAGGCATCATCCTGGTACTGTTCTTTAGAGCCGGCGATCGGCTTTCCAAGTATAACAACAACCGATGCGGCTAAAAGCCGCTCGGCTGTTATACCGGAGGAGAGGGAGGGGACGTCCCCCCCCTCCCGCCGCTCTTACCGGACCTCCCGATCCCCCAGGAGGCCCGATCACCAATCCGCCGCCTCGGGCGGCTACTGACAGTCTGGAACTAAGCTGTAAGTGGCTTCGTTCCAGCCTCCTAATTGTAAGCGCGGAAGCGACGTCATGATGTCACTTCCCGTTTACTCGGCTGCCAATGGAGCCGGTTTTAAAAAAATATACAGTATTCAGAATCGCTGAAAATGGCGATCTGAATACTGTGAAGTGCAAAGGAGGGATTGGAGGTCTCTTAGACCCCCGATTCCTCCACCACCTATTACTGTCACAAGGGATGTTTACATTCCTTGTGACAACAATAAAAGTGATCAAAAAATTTGTTTTTTTAACACAATTTATAAATATAAAAATAAATAAAATAAATAAGAAAAATTTTTTTTATTAAAGCGCCCCCTGTCCTCGCGAGCTACGTAAGTCGCGCCCGCATATGTAAACGGTGTTCAAATCAGATGTGAGGTATCGCCGCGATCGTCACAGCGAGAGCAATAATTCTAGCACTAGACCTCTTCTGTAACTCTAACCTGGTAATCGTAAAAAATTTTAAAATGGTAGCCTATGGAGATTTTTAGGTACCGTAGTTTGTCGCCATTCTCTAAGTGTGTGCAATTATAAAGCGTGTCATGTTAGGTATCTATTTACTCGGCGTAACATCATCTTTCACATTATACAAAAAAATTGGGCTAACTTTACTGTTTAACTTTACTGTTTGTTTTTTTTAAAACTCATGAAAGTATCCCTTTTCCCAAAAAGTTGCGTTTAAAACACCACTGCACAAATACCGTGTGACACAAAATATTCCAACAATCACTGTTTTATTCTCTAGATTCTCTGCTATATATATATTATATATATATATATATATATATATATATATATAGAGGTCGACCGATATGGGTTTTTCTCTGGCCGATGCCGATTAGCCCTTCATCTCATAAAATCTAACAGTTAGACCCCTTTCACACTGGGGCATTTTTTTAGGCGCTTTTGGGCTAAAATTAGCGCCTGTAAAGTGCCAGTAAAACGGCTCCCCTGCAGTCTCAGTGTGATATCCCTGAGTGCTGTCACACTGAGGCGATGCGCTGGCAGGATGTAAAAAAAAGTTCTGCAAGCGGCATCTTTGGAGCGGTGTATACCACCACTCCTGCCCTTTGAAATGAATGCGCACCGCTGCCGAAGCACCTGTATAGCGTTTTTGCAGCAGCACTTCAGGGGCGCATTTAACCCCTTCCTCGGCCGCTAGCTGGGTTATAAGCGCCCCGATAGCAGCCGAATAGCGCCGCTAAAATGACGGTAAAGCGCCGCTAAAACTAACAGCGTTTTACCGTCAACGCATGCCTGCTCCAGTGTGAAAGCAGCCTTAAGTAATAAGTGATACAGAAAATTTTTTACATTTAAACATTTATTGAACAAAACAAACCTCCAATCAGTTCACTTGTATGTAGAATTTAGATTTTAAAAAAATAACTATATCTTAAATATTAAATACACAAAAACAGGTAATCAAAACTTTTGGACGAAAAAAAAAAAATGGGCTAACTTTACTATTTTTTCTTTTTTTAATTAGTGTATTTTTTAAAAAAAAATTGCGTTTGAAAGACCGCTGCGCAAATACCGTGTGACATAAAATATTGCAACAACCGCTATTGTATTCCCTAGGGTCTCTGCTAAAAAAAATATATATAATGTTTGGGGGTTCCAATTGATTTTCTAGCAGAAAATACAGGATTTTTACTTGTAAGCAACAAATGTCAAAAAAGATTTAGTCTTTAAATGGTTAAACTGAGAGCTTCTCCACAGAGTTCAGTCTATTGATAAAAAGAACCCGAAGAGATACAAATGTATCTTCTTATCAGACTTGGCTGCCCAGGGAGGAGAGAAGACAAACTTCAAACAGCTTGCAATTGACTTCTATTACAGAAGTCATTTGCAAGTCCCGCTGAAGTTATAATCGGCTTTTTTTATCAGCACAAATTGGCAGATGCCGATTAAGTAAAAAAAGCCAAATATCGGCCGATATATATATATATATAATGTTTGGGGGCTCTAAGTAATTTTATAGCAAAAAATACGGATTTTAACTTGTAAACACCAAATGTCAAAAATAGGCTTAGTCATGAAGGGGTTATAAAAACAAAAAAAAACAAAACACCCCGTCTTGTTTGTAACCCAGGGACCGCCTGTACTAGTATAAAAATAAATAAAAAGTCCAGTATATATCCCATAGTTTGTAGACGCTACAACCGATGCAAACCGATCAATATACACTTATTGGAATTTTTTTTACCAAAAAAATTTAGCAGAATACATATTGGCCTAAATTTATGAAGAAATTTGATTTTTTTTACATTTTTTTATTAGACATGTTCTACAGCAGAAAGTAAAACTTTTTTTTTTTTTTGCAAAATTGTTGGCCTTTTTTTAATAGTGCAAACAATAAAAAAAACTCAGTGGTGATCAAATACAACCAAAAGAAAGCTCTAGTTGTGGGGGGGGGGGGGGAATGGAAAATTTAATTTATGTACACAGTGTTGCATGACCCCGCAATTGTCAGTTAAAGTAACACAGTACCGTATAGACAAAAATGGCCTGGTCATGGAGGGGGGGGGGTAAATCTTCCCGAGGTCAAGTGGATAATGTCCATATGAGTTGTTGAATCGGCTCTCACTGTTCTGTTATTCATCCAACACCCATGTGTTTATTTTTATCGCTGCATCTGGTTTCTATGTGTTCCTTTTCTATGCTGTTAAAGGGCCTATTGAAACAATCTATCCAATTTAAATCCAATCAGTGAGGTCTTTGCACCATACAGGTGCTGGTAATTGTGCATGAAAAGTAGAATGTGTGAGACCAGACAACAGAGTGAGAAAGAACCTATGAGACAACTTATAGTCAGAAAACGAGTCTTCCTAGGAGAAGTACAGCCAAAGCTCGTTGGTAGGGATGAGCTTCGAGTTCGAGTCGAACTCATGTTCTACTCGAACATTGGCTGTTCGCAAGTTCGCCGAACAGCGAACAATTTGGGGTGTTCGCGGCAAATTCGAATGCCGCGGAACACCCTTTAAAAGTCTATGGGAGAAATCAAAAGTGCTAATTTTAAAGGCTTATATGCAAGTTATTGTCATAAAAAGTGTTTGGGGACCCGGGTCCTGCCCCAGGGGACATGGATCAATGCAAAAAAAAGTTTTAAAAACGGACGTTTTTTCAGGAGCAGTGATTTTATTAATGCTTAAAGTCAAACAATAAAAGTGTAATATCCCTTTAAATTTCGTACCTGGGGGGTGTCTATAGTATGCCTGTAAAGGGGCGCATGTTTCCTGTGTTTAGAACAGTCTGACAGCAAAATGACATTTGGAAGGAAAAAACTCATTTAAAACTAGCCGCGGCTATTGCATTGCCGACAATACACATAGAAGTTCATTGATAAAAACGGCATGGGAATTCCCCACAGGGGAACCCCGAACCAAAATAAAAAAAAAAAAATGATGTGGGGGTCCCCCTAAATTCCATACAAGGCCCTTCAGGTCTGGTATGGATATTAAGGGGAACCCCAGCCAAAATTGAAAAAAAAAATTGACGTGGGGTTCCCCCTAAATTCCATACCAGACCTGAAGGGTCTGGTATGGATTTTAAGGGGAACCCCGCGCCAAAAAAAAAAAAAAAAAACGGCGTGGGGTCCCCCTAAAAATCCATACCAGACCCTTATCCGAGCACGCAACCTGGCAGGCCGCAGGAAAAGAGGGGGGGACGAGAGTGCGGCCCCCCCCCCCCTCCTGAACCGTACCAGGCCACATGCCCTCAACATTGGGAGGGTGCTTTGGGGTAGCCCCCCAAAACACCTTGTCCCCATGTTGATGAGGACAAGGGCCTCATCCTCACAACCCTGGCCGGTGGTTGTGAGGGTCTGCGGGCGGGGGGCTTATCGGAATCTGGAAGCCCCCTTTAACAAGGGGACCCCCAGATCCCGGCCCCCCCCCTGTGTGAAATGGTAAGGGGGTACTTACCCCTACCATTTCACTAAAAAACTGTCAAAAATGTTAAAAATGACAAGAGACAGTTTTTGACAATTCCTTTATTTAAATGCTTCTTCTTTCTTCTTTCTTCCTTCATCTTCTTCTGGTTCTTCTGGCTCTTCTGGTTCTTCCTCCGGCGTTCTCGTCCAGCATCTTCTCCGCGGCGTCTTCTATCTTCTTCTCCTCGGGCCGCTCCGCACCCATGGCATGAGGGGGGGAGGCTCCCGCTCTTCTCTTCATCTTCTTCTCTTCTTCATCTTCTTCTTCATCTTCTTCTTCTTCTTCCTTCTTCTCTTCTTCTCTTCTTCTCTTCTTCCTGTCTTCTGCGGGCCGCTCCGCAATCCATGCTGTGGCATGGAGGGAGGCTCCCGCTGTGTGACGGCGTCTCTTCGTCTGACGGTTCTTAAATAACGGGGGGCGGGGCCATCCGGTGACCCCGCCCCCCTCTGACGCACGGTGACATGACGGGACTTCCCTGTGGCATTCCCCGTGACGTCACAAGGAAGTCCCTCAAGTCACCGTGCGTCAGAGGGGGGCGGGGTCACCGGATGGCCCCGCCCCCCGTTATTTAAGAACCGTCAGACGAAGAGACGCCGTCACACAGCGGGAGCCTCCCACCATGCCAGCATGGCTGCGGAGCGGCCCGGAGAAGACAGGAAGAAGAGAAGAAGGAAGAAGAAGATGAAGAAGAAGATGAAGAAGAGAAGAAGATGAAGAGAAGAGCGGGAGCCTCCCCCCTCATGGGTGCGGAGCGGCCCGAGGAGAAGAAGATAGAAGACGCCGCGGAGAAGATGCTGGACGAGAACGCCGGAGGAAGAACCAGAAGAGCCAGAAGAACCAGAAGAAGATGAAGGAAGAAAGAAGAAAGAAGAAGCATTTAAATAAAGGAATTGTCAAAAACTGTCTCTTGTCATTTTTAACATTTTTGACAGTTTTTTAGTGAAATGGTAGGGGTAAGTACCCCCTTACCATTTCACACAGGGGGGGGGCCGGGATCTGGGGGTCCCCTTGTTAAAGGGGGCTTCCAGATTCCGATAAGCCCCCCGCCCGCAGACCCTCACAACCACCGGCCAGGGTTGTGAGGATGAGGCCCTTGTCCTCATCAACATGGGGACAAGGTGTTTTGGGGGGCTACCCCAAAGCACCCTCCCAATGTTGAGGGCATGTGGCCTGGTACGGTTCAGGAGGGGGGGGGGGCCGCACTCTCGTCCCCCCCTCTTTTCCTGCGGCCTGCCAGGTTGCGTGTTCGGATAAGGGTCTGGTATGGATTTTTAGGGGGACCCCACGCCGTTTTTTTTTTTTTTTTTTGGCGCGGGGTTCCCCTTAAAATCCATACCAGACCTGAAGGGTCTGGTATGGAATTTAGGGGGAACCCCACGTCAATTTTTTTTTTCAATTTTGGCTGGGGTTCCCCTTAATATCCATACCAGACCTGAAGGGCCTTGTATGGAATTTAGGGGGACTCCCACATCATTTTTTTTTTTTAATTTTGGTTCGGGGTTGCCCTGTGGGGAATTCCCATGCCGTTTTTATCAATGAACTTCTATGTGTATTGTCGGCAATGCAATAGCCGCGGTAGTTTTAAATGTGTTTTTTCCTTCAAAATGTCACTTTGCTGTCAGACTGTTCTAAACACGGGAAACATGCGCCCCTTTACAGGCATACTATAGACACCCCCCAGGTATGAAATTTAAAGGGATATTACACTTTTATTGTTTGACTTTAAGCATTATTAAAATCACTGCTCCTGAAAAAACGGCCGTTTTTAAAACTTTTTTTTGCATTGATTCATGTCCCCTGGGGGAGGACCCAGGTCCCCAAACACTTTTTATGACAATAACTTGCATATTAGCCTTTAAAATTAGCACTTTTGATTATTCATGTTCGTGTCCCATAGACTTTAACGGCGTTCGCGTGTTCGAACGAATTTTTTTCCTGTTCGCATGTTCTGGTGCGAACCGAACAGGGGGGTGTTCGGCTCATCCCTACTCGTTGGGCTGTACTTCTCCTGTGGATCATAGCAGTGCAGTTCATTTTGCACTCCTGTGACCCGTTTTTAGTCGACAGCGGGCTGAAGTCTGCTCTCTGCTGATGTCACAGAGTTGGTCCAGGCTCCACGTCATCACGACCACGGAGTCGGGATCTGCCTAGAATCCCTGGTCCGACACCTGGCTCAGCCTCTCGGCGAGCAGCTGAGAGGCTGAGCCGGCTGCCCCCCCCCCCCCCCCCCTCCACAGCCCAGCGCTCCAGTGAGTGAGGAGGGAGAAGAGCAGAGACCGGTGACCAACAGTCAGCAGCTCTCTGCTCACGGAGCTGTGAGAATTGAGCGATTGGCAGTGTTCGATCGCTCAGTTCTCAGTGTAGAGGCGCTGGGGGACAGATGCAGCATCAGATCGATACTGCATCCACCTAGGCAAGTATATATAAAAACAAAAAAAAACAAAAAAAAACAAAAAAAAAAACAACAAAAAACAGACTTCTCTTTTAAAACGCTACAATCAAGACATTACCCTCCCCATGCAGAGACGTCACTCACCAAGCATCCACAAAAGAGCCTCCTTCTCCACTCACTGGTGATTCCAACAACAGTTCAAACAACCAATGAAGCTTCCGAGGATCCCTGCTCTCCTGCAGAAAACATTACATGACACAAATGAGGCCAGGTTCATCAATGTCTTATCTGTCTTGAAAAAAAAAAACATTTAAATGCAAATACAGGCTGAAATATCTGCTTCCTCCAAGCTACTTGTCATCACTGGAGTCTAGTGGACATTATATTGGAGTATATGGAGAACAAGTAGACTTGATCTCCATACTAGCCTGGCTAAATCAAAGAATCCTCAGCAAATAATGGCAATTGTGGGGTAAAGGAAGAGAAGATATTCTAGGGACGTTCTACACATGTGTCGGGCTAACAGACTAAAACCTCCTTTTTGTACTGTGTGTATACCGCCACAAAAGGGCAGCACCAAATAATAAGCAGAAGGCAAAAATACAAAGAAAACAGAAAAACGTCCAGAGAGTACATCACATGAGGGCTATAGGGGAGGACTTACACAGGATGTGGCGATACAAGTGCCCCAGTCGCTGTATGTCTCCACGGTGATGTTGGATAACGCCGTCCTCAACAGAGGGCACAGGAACTTCCACAGGCTTTCCAACTATTCAAAACACAGACATAAAAACTTTTTTAAAAATGCTATTCTTACATGTGAATACTAAAGAGATCTATCAGTGACATTTGCATGCATACCTCATAGGTATCACCATTCATATCACATTGCGTGCTTTTTTTTTTTTTTTTTACAGATAGAAAATGTTTTTTTTATTAAGAAAATTATCAGATAACATGCTACAAATAAGAAGAAATCCAGATAAACAGTGTAAGGCAGTTACATAGTCGGTAAGGCTGAAAAAAGACAATAGTCCATCCAGTTCAACCCGTGAAGGTGCATGTATCAGCATATATACTGATTTCCCATATCCCTGTATGTTGTATCCTTTAAGATGTACATCTAAGGTCGCGTACACACAAGCGGACTTTTCTGCAACAAAAGTTCAACGGCCATTCCGACGGACTTTCGTCGGACTTTTGAACAAACGGACTTGCCTACACACGATCACACCAAAGTCCGACGGATTCGTACGTGATGACGTACACCGGACTAAAATAAGGAAGTTGATAGCCAGTAGCCAATAGCTGCCCTACCGTGGGTTTTCGTCCGTCGGACTAGCATACAGACGAGCAGACTTTTCGACCGGACTCGAGTCTGTCGGAAAGATTTGAAGCATGTTTCAAATCTAAAGTCCGTCAGATTTTCAACTGGAAAAGTCCGCTGAAGGTCCAATGAAGCCCACACACGATCGGATTGTCCGCTGG
This sequence comes from Lithobates clamitans, assembly GCA_037952925.1. Classification (NCBI taxonomy): domain Eukaryota; kingdom Metazoa; phylum Chordata; class Amphibia; order Anura; family Ranidae; genus Lithobates; species Lithobates clamitans. The sequence continues at coordinate 77,218 of JBBGZY010000619.1, read as the reverse complement.
ACTCGGTCCATTGGACCAGTCCGGTCAAGAAGTCCGCTCGTGTGTACACTGCATAAGTCTTTTAAAGACATCCATACTCCCTGCATCCACCACCAATTGTGGGAGAGAGCTCCACATCCTTATTGCCCAAACAGTGAAGAATCCCCCCTATGCAGTTTAAGGATAAACCGCTTCTCCTCCAGTCTCATTGTGTGTCCCCTGACCTTTTACACTCCCTAGGACTGAATAGTTTACTTCCTACGCTCGGACCCCCATTGAGATATTTGTAGATCGCTATCGTGTCCCCTTCTCAAGCGAGAACAAATTTAGTGTTTGTAGGCGTTCCTCCTAATTGAAGTCCTCCAGTCCCCTTTAAGTTTCGTTGCCCTTCTTTGGACTCTCTCCAGCTCTAGCACATCCCTTCGGAGGACTGGTGAACTGAACGGAAAACTCCAGATGAGGTCTGACCAGAGCTTTATAGAGTGGCAGAATTATAGTTTTGTCCTTGGAGTATATCCCCTTATTGATGCATGCTAATATTCTGCCGGGGTTTGGTAGCTGCAGCTTGGCACTGCATGCTGTTGCTCAATCTGTCATCTATTAGCATCACTAGATCCTTCTCAACAATCCAAAGGCGTATAGGTATTCCATATAGACAGGACAAAAAAGAATTGAGGTAGGACTAGAGATGCACCAGAATGTTTCGGCCAAAAATTGTGTTTTCAGCATTTTGCCGATAAAGAAAAAGGTGAAATTAATGGCACCGAAAACGCATGCAATTTTACTGTGCTTATGGTGTGTTTAACGGTCATGTGACTCAAAAAACGCATCAAAAATGTAACACGTTATTGATGTGCTCTTGCTGCGTTTTCAATGCATTTCAACAGGGAGGTGCACTGGAAAAATGCCACTGGCGAAAATTAATTTCGTTGAGGAAAAGTTTTCTTTAATGAAATGAGCATTGGTTGTAGGCACAGTAATAGACTGATTTTTTTTTTTTACAGGAGATCTCAGAGTTCTGCTTAGGAACAATTAACATTTCTAGATGTTCCCTACAACATGGCAAATTTAGACGCTCTCAGTTCAGGTCCACTTTAGGTGCACACAAGTTAACAGTGTAAGAAGTGGAGTTGTGTACTTTGGGAAATGAACAGTCTGAGAAAATGAGGGCAGCAGAGGCAAACACTCTATTTGGATCTTTCAACAATAAAAGAAAATGGATAGTGACTTCTGAACAGGCAAAGCTTCAACATTTCTGGAAAGAGCTGGAGCTTGTCTGCTCACCCCTGTCCTCTCACATGTCTACTGGTCCATCAATACCATGATAGGTTGCCGGTTTTCCAGGCTGATGTACACACGGGCCCAATGTCGGATGGTTTAGGTTAAACCAGGCCTAATACATTTGACACTGTAGTGCTCCTTTTCTAAGCCAATCAATCGGAGCCTGTGTAGGCAATTCAATACCGAGCAAGGCAGGGAAAATCTCTATCCAGTGCTCATGTATACACACTCTAATTCATGTACTTCATGCAGTACTATCAAAAGAGTATTTTTTGGTGTTATTTGGATAAAAGTATATTTTGAAAGTACCACTATGATTTTCCTAGTAACTTCCAGCTGCTTACTACCAAAAATGAATTAGGCTGCTTTCACACAGATGCATAGCGCCTCTCCTCTCCAATGTGAAAGCCCGAGTGCGTTCACACTGGAACGGTGCACTGGCAGGACGCTTAAAACAGTCCTGCATGCCACATTCTTGAGGCGCTGTAGGAGCGGTGTATACACCGCTCCTACAGCGTTCCTGCCCATTAAAAAAGGGTTAAAAGCACCCCGCTAGCGGCCAATAAGTGTCACAAAAACAATGGTAAAGCGCTGCTTTACCGCCGACGCCCCCATCACCCCAGTGTGAAAGTAGCCTTATGCCCTGTACACACGATAGGATTTTCCGACAACAAAATCCATGTTTTTTTTCCCCCGACGGATGTTGGCTCAAACTTGTCTTGCATACACACGGTCACACAAATCTTGTTGTAAATTCCGAAAGTCAAGAACACGGTGACGTACAACACCTACGAGGAGCCGAGAAAACTGAAGTTCAAGAGCCAGTGCGGCTCTTCTCAATTCCGAGCATGCATGGAACTTTGTGCGTCGGAATTGTGTACACACGATCGGAATTTCCGACAACGGATTTTGTTGTCGGAAAATTTGAGATCCAGATTTCAAATTCTGTGTGTCGGAAATTCCGATGGAAAATGTCCGATTGAGCCTACACGCGGTCGGAATTTCCGACAACAAGCTCACATCGAACATTTTCCGTCGGAAAATCCTATTGTGTGTACGGGGCATTAAAGAGGGAAACCAGAGGCGTGTCCAAGATGGCGACCGGAGCGGACGTGCAGTAAGCCAGCTCCGCTGCCTTCCCGGCCAAACAACCTGCTTCCCTGCAGATTAGCACCCCTACTTACCCGAACCGAGTCCCGATCCACGGCGGAGGCAGGTGGGACCCTGGGAGAGACGTTGGATCGCCCTCCGCAGACCCCACGGAGGGCGCCTGGGATCCGCTGCAGCCGAGCCTGCTACTAGGCCTGAAATCCCGCTCCCGGCCTACGATCCTGCATCCCACTGAGCTGAGGACACAGACTGCTTGGGAGGAAGTGGTGACCCACGTCGAGGGAAGGTAGGACGTGGGGGGGAGACACTGCTACATGGCCCGAGACCCCTGCAGAGATTGACTTGATCCCGCTGTTGATCTACCTGACTCCCCTGCTTTTGGGCCTCAGGCCCTGCTGTACTGCAGCCCGCTCCCTGTGTGCGGCCCCCACAGGCTGACATTGTGGTGGGGGAAGGTATGCCCAGGGGGAAGAGTGCTATACCAGCCCGCAAGCCCCAGGACAGTGTCCCAGGTACCCCCACACGGACCCCACGTCCCGTTAAGGGTTCCAAGATGGCGGCGCAGCATGAGGACACAGAACTGGCTCCTCTAGAAAGGGAACAGGAGCAATCTAATTTTGAAGCACTTATGCAGGCTATCACCAACTGCCAATCTACCCTCACAGGGAAAATTGAACAAATGCAATTAGATATTAGCCTCATACGAAGGGACATGGACACATTTAGAAACCGTCTATCTGAGGCTGAACGCCGTGTGGGAGATGCGGAGGATGTACTGCAAGATCATACGGTCTCACTTCGCACGCTACAGACAAAAATTAAGGCCCTTGAAACTCGCGCAGAAGATGCCGAAAATCGAAATAGGAGGAACAACCTCCGTATAGTGGGTCTCCCAGAAGGTACTGAGGGTGCTGAACCCACGTCATTCACGGAAAAACTCCTGCGTGAATTATTGCCACAGGCGGCTTTCTCAGACGTCTTTGTAGTGGAGAGGGCACATAGAATGCCTGCTACCCGGGGGCCCCCGGGAGCTCCTCCACGCACGTTTATTCTGAAATTGCTGAACTTTAGAGATCGGGACCTTGTTCTCCGTGAATCTAGAAAGATCGAGCAACTACGCTATGAAGGAGCTAAACTAATGATCTTCCCAGATTTCTCCATTGATACACAAAAGCAGAGACGCTCATTTGACCAAGTAAAAATGAATCTACGCAACAAGAAAATAAAATACAGTATGCTCTTCCCGGCGAGGCTGAGGGTCCAGGATGGAGAGAGGGTGCGCTTCTTTACCTCCCCTGAGGAGGCATCGCAGTGGCTGGAAACCATTCAGAGACACTGACAAGCTGCTTTAGCTACCAGATTGCACAGATCGGGAAAAACAGAAAGAAGGAAGAGACAGAACATTTTCATTGTTCGTCCTTAACAAAGAGGTGTCCCCCCTGATGCTATCGTTGAGGAGGCTTGCGAGCGAGGAGGGTAACAAGTTCAAGATAAGTGCCCCCGGAGGACTCTGTCTCTCCGGGTGAAGTTGACTTTTTATTCTGCAGGGAACATTTATCCTTCACAAGCTGGGGGAGGTTCGGTCCCCTTTTTTGTTCACAACCTCAATTGGCAGTTGCCATGAACGTTTTTGGGAATGAAGCACACCGAGGTTTGGGGGGTGGTGCGGGGCGGGGGGTGGGGGGACGGATGGGGAGCATAAGTTCTTGCTCCAAGTTGGGACTTTTGAATTTTTTTTTTCCTTTCTTTTTCTTTCTTTGCTGCTACATATACATAATATGCTGTGTTACCATGCATTATATTGAAGAACAAGGCTATTTGCATATGTGTCCACTAGGTGGCATGAGAGATCTAGTGTCTAACTCTATATGTACAAGCTGTGTGGTACTTTTGATCTCACTTTTCCTCCTTAAGTTTGTAATGACCCTTAAAAGGGTTACTTATCAACCTGGTGTTATATTTTTTACAGTAACTCGATGCCACCACTGACAGTACTGTCGTGGAATGTCAGAGGGCTAAATTCCAAAATCAAGCGATCTCTGGTTTTTAACTTCCTGAAAAAATATAACCCGCATATATGTCTGCTACAGGAGACACACCTGGTGGGGGGCAGGACGCTGGCGCTGCGGAAACCATGGGTCGGTGCATATTACCACTCGACTTATTCCTCATATTCCCGGGGTGTCAGTGTCCTAATTCACAAATCGGTGGGATTTACATTGCTGGATCTCCATCTAGATCCGGATGGTAGATATATAGCTATACATGCAATGTGTGATAGAGTGGAGTTACTCATAGTAGGGATATATATCCCCCCCCCTGCCACGGTGGAGATCCTTAAAAAAATTACCCCGCTATTGGCTCAATACCCCTCAGCTGGGATAATTATAGCGGGAGACTTTAACATGACCCCAGACCCAGACATGGATAGAATGGGTGTGGGGCCATCCGGGGTGACCCCCCTGGCACTGTGGGCTGACAACTACGGATTTACGGATGTCTGGAGGATGAGGCATCCAGATGTGAGACAATACACATGCCACTCTGCGGCGCATGCCTCCTTCTCTAGGATAGATTTGATCTACTCCTCTGGATCCCTCCTCCCCAGAATACTTGAGGTAGATATTCTGCCTCGAGGTATCTCAGACCACGCTCCCCTCCTGTTAAAAATCCAGACGGACTCCCCTGCTGCCAATGTCCTTTGGCGACTATCGGGACTCTGGATTGCGGATGAGAGGGTGGTCCCCCTGGTAGAGGGTGAGTTGGAAATTTACTGGACAATCAATGAGGGTACAGTCCCTCCCCCCACACTCTGGGATGCCTTCAAGGCCTACACTAGGGGACAATATCAGACGGCGATTGGGAGGGTTAGGAAAGATACCCGACTGGCCCTAGAGGAAGCGGAAAAAAAAGTACTCCTTCTAGAAAAAGAATATGTGCACACGAGAAACGTATTAACATATGATACTATGCAATCCTTACATAGAGAGATCTCTCTTCTGCGGATTGAGACCACTAGAAAGCAGCTGCTGGCTCAATCGCAGAGGATCTTCGAGCAGGGAGAGAAGACGGGTAGAATGTTAGCCTGGTTGGCCAGAGAGCGTTCACCTTCCATGCATATAGCCCATATTAAGGATGACGAGGGCGTGATATACTCAGACTCCGGGGATATTAACAGGCAATTTACACAATACTATCAAAGATTATACACCTCTAGAGTCTCCTTTAATGAGGAAGATCTGGATACATTCCTAGATCAGATAGATTTTCCCCAATTGACCACAGAGGCTAGAAACAACTTAGAGGAACCAATTACTCTCAAAGAGGTTCAGATAGCAGTGACATCTCTCCAGTCGGCAAAAACCCCGGGTCCTGACGGCCTACCCGCAGAATTTTACAAGGCAAATAAAGACCTTCTTAACCCTATCTTTCATAAACTGCTCCTCACAATGCTAAAAGAGGGCTCCCTCCCTCCCTCAATGTCAGAGGCGGTGATTGTAGTCATAGCTAAACCCAACAAAGACCCCACGTTGTGCTCATCCTATCGTCCCATATCACTTTTAAATGTGGATGCCAAAATAACCACCAAGATCCTAGCAAATAGACTTAACTCAGTTATCCTATCAATTGTACATGGTGATCAGACAGGCTTTATGCCAGGTAAGGGCACTGACATAAACCTACGCAGGTTATACACTAACATCTCACACGCGGAGCGGTCACAATCCCGAGGTGTAGTGGCCTCCTTAGATGCCGAGAAGGCCTTCGATTCAGTTGAATGGAGGTTCTTGTGGAATGTGCTGAAGCGATTTAATTTTGGCCCCCGCTTCATTTCATGGATAAAACTGCTCTACTCACACCCCACAGCTAGAGTCCGTACAAATGGATTGCTCTCTCCCCCATTTTCTCTGGAGAGGGGGACCAGGCAGGGGTGCCCATTGTCCCCAGGCTTGTTTGCCCTGGCCATTGAACCCTTGGCTATTTTGCTTAGGACATCCCCGGAGCTTGGGGGTGTAAAGGTGGGTCCGTTGACTGAAAGGCTTTCCCTATATGCTGATGACGCGCTGCTGTACCTTCCAGATGCGTCGACATCGCTGTCATCAGCCCTTGAAATCATTAATCAATATGGATCTTTCTCGGGCATTCGGATCAATTGGTCTAAATCCATCGTATTTTCACTATCCCCGGAACTGCCAGATGTTGACCCTTCCAGTCCCCTCGTATTGGTCTCTAAGTTCAGATACTTGGGGATCGAGGTTCAGAGAGACCCCAAAATGTATCTAATAGACAATGTATACCCAATTCTCCACCAACTTACTGCCCGATGTCAGGCCTGGAAATCCCTCCCGTTATCACCAGTAGGTAGGGTTAATTTGTTAAAGATGACGTTTCTCCCCAAATTCCTATATGTATTTCGAAATACCCCGGTCCTTATCCCCAAATCTTTTTTTGACAAACTGGAACAGGTTGTTAGCTCATTTGTTTGGGGGGGATCTGCCCCTAGAATAGCGCGAACCACCCTTCAGCTCCCCTTAACGATGGGAGGCCTAGCACTCCCCTGCTTTCGGAAATATTACTGGGCGGCAGTCACAGTTACTGTCCGGTGGTGGTTCTCCCAGCCGAAATCTAACCCCTCACTTAATCTTGAGGCAGCAATAATGGGCTCATACTCGGCTCTGAGTAATTTAGTCTTCAGAGGGGTCAAGACACATAAAGATATGCCAACTCCGATGCGTACGACAGTAACAGTATGGGAACAGATGTCCAAAAAGATTGCAGGCCCCGCTACTATCTCCCCTCACACACCGCTATGGGGCAACCCTAAACTAAAGCACCTCCAAACAGTCCCAGAGCCTGCTTTATGGGCGGGATATGGAATTAAAACAATACAACAGGTATGGTCTGGGGATGGAGTTGCCCCATATGACACTCTTAAGACTGAATTTCAACTTCCCTCCAAAATGTTTTTTCGATATCTACAATTGAGACATGCAGTGAGGGCCCAATACCCAGGTGGTATTACTTTGCGATCACATGGAGTAGAAAAGCTTCTTATTTCTAAACACTTGGACCGGACTTTGTCATCTATATACAACCAAATTCTCACTGACGAGCAGACTGGAGAGATGGGCCTGTATGACAAGTGGAAGGGGGACATTCCGGACTTGGCACCGGATGACTGGGAAGAGGGTATACAGCAATACATTCCTCTTATGATATCGGCAAGGGATAGATTCATACAGCTGAAGTTTATTCATAGAGCATACTACACGCCACAGAGGTTAGCTAGAATATACCCGACACAAACAGATAGATGTCCGAAATGTATGGGAGAACTGGGTACGTTTATCCACGTAGTATGGGAATGCCCGCTTATACAAAAATTCTGGACTGAGGTAGTGGAAGTGATCAACGCAGTAGGTAACCTAAATATTCAGAGAAATCCGATTATTCTACTCCTTGGGGTGTGTGACAATGTTATACCTAGTGTGCACAAACGATTATTTGTATTCTACGCCTCATTTTACGCCAGGAAGGCTATCCTCCTTAGATGGAAGCAACCTGACCCTCCCACGGTAACTCAATGGAGGGGTATAGTGGACTCTGTCTTGCCACTCTATAAAGCCACCTATATCAACCGTAAATGCCCCAAGAAATTCTCCAAGATTTGGGGAGCCTGGGCCAGGCAGTAGCGGGGTTTAGTGGTGACCAGCTTAATTAAAACATCTCTCTATTTCTTGTTGCCCTCCCCCCTCCCTTGGCCCTCCCCTTTCCCCCCCCCCCCCCCCCCTTGGCCCTCCCCCTTCCCCCCCCCCCTCTCTCCCCCTTTTTTCTGATCCTTGACTACAGATGCATTAATACTTGATGAGGAAATGATTGACAAAAGGATAACATACTGATTATTTAATGTGACCTAAACCAATGTAGAGGAAAAAGTGGAAAAAATGGTATAAATGACACGGGAACCTCTTCTTCCGAAAAGGAGGATACATAGGCAATACATAATACAATAAACTGTATACTATGACTCTGTAATACATCACTGGAAACGACGCAATTATCTATGGAAATGTAACTAGAGATATGTAGCATTGTTATATATTTTTCTATGTTCTTTGTAAATATCTTTGTATGATGAAAAAATTCTCCGGCTGGAGACAAATAAAAACTTTTCTGTTAAAAAAAAAAAAAGAGGGAAACCAGAAAAGTCAGACTAGCAAATGATGCCGATATCATACATTTGTTTGTAAATCTTTTCTTTAGGAGATCCATTTTTCTAACTTTTGTAAAAAAAATAAACAAAAATAAATAATTTCACACCTTTTCAAACGTCCAGTGTTTGGATCCTCGAATTAACCCAGCAACAATTTCGGCCACACATCTCTGAGTGCTTTCATGAGAATCTTCCACTAGGCGCTCCAAATGAGCAGTAAGGACTGGCAAGAATGCATCATCAAAGTTTCTAAAAAGACCCTAAAAATAGAGAAACACTCAGTTCAACTGTTGTGAATTCAATTAAATGAAAACTATAAAAAGAACCTTACACTGGTAAAATAGACACACCACAGGCCCGATCGTATAAAACCAAAGCCAGAACAACTGGAAAACAGTGAAAATTTTCTATACCAATCAGGTTTTACCTCTATAAATATAATAAAGCCAGCTATTGCCTGAGTGATAAACATTTTTCCATTTCTAAATATTAAAACCCAACTTCACAGACATGTCAATCTGGACTTCTGTGCATTAGACGATGCTGTATCTGTAATACTGACTGTATGTAATTTATGATAAAGAGTGCATGCTTACCAAACTGTAAGCCAAAGTAGACAATTGGCTAATACCCCAGCCTGGGTTGATGGTCAGTCCTATATCAAGTGTAGACCTCGCCGCCAGATGTCTGGTCAGACTAAGCAAGTAGCAGCCCTTCCCGGAAATCACGCTAGGTCTTATTTTCAAGGTAGGTCTTACTCATATCTTTGACTGTGGCCTGTGTCTTTGTGACGTCACAGAGACACAGGCCACAGTCAAAGATATGAGTAAGACCTACCTTGAAAATAAGACCTAGCGTGATTTCCGGGCCATAGGGAGAGCAGGAGAGTGCTGGAGACTGCTAGAGTGGAGGCAAGGTAAAAAATGCAGCTTGTGCAGCTTCTCCTAGAGCTAATGAACATTTAACCCTGGCAGAGCGGGCTAGGGGGGTGGTTACTGCAAGGGAAAATTATGTCTAATTCTTGGAGTAGGGCTTTAACACCGAACATACAAAATTCATAAAAATTGCATTGACTGAAAATCCAGAGGAACTGAAAGTGAGAGGTATCCCGCCTCACACATCACAGGCTAATGAGAGGTCTGTGGTACACAGAAAGCTCCATGTTTACTATACTAGAAAAAGTGTGCTCATTCTGGCTGTGTTGTATGTTACATTTGCCAAACCATCCCATCCTGTACACTGTACTGTACGTGACATACCCATATTATCTCATCTGATGCCCTGTCCTGAATTACATACCATTATTCTGTACACTGCCCCATATATGACATACTCTGGACTGCCGTACACTGTGATGTGCATGACAAACTCCAGACTTCCAAGCTCCGAGCACTGTGCTGTACGTGACTTACACCAGACTGCCCCAATCCGTACACTGTGCTGTACATGACATACTCTAGAGCAGGGGTAGGCAACCAGGAGCCCTCCAGCTGTTGTGGAACTACATTTTCGATGAGGCATTGCAAGGTGGCAGTTACAATTACTCCCAGAGGCATGATGGGACTTGTAGTTCTGCAACAGCTAGAGGGCCCCAGGTTGCCTACCCCTGATCTAGAGAGCCATACATTGTGGTACATAACATACTTTAAATTACTACCTGATTATTTGTTTACAACTTGTATTATATAATAATTATTCATTCATGATATTATTTTGTCATAATCCCCAAATACAATGACTTTTATATACTGTACTTCACTGGACTTATGTTATAATGTTTTGTACCATTATTTTGTACCTAATAAAAAATTGTAAACAAAATAAAAATTCTAAAAAAAAAAAAAAAAAAAAAATTTCCCCACTCTGTACACAAGGGCTCAAAATTTCAGGTACTGAGCTACTAGCCAGGCCTTAAGAGTTACTCGCACCAGTTGCTCCACCCAACCAATACCCTGCCCCTCCCCTCATCCCGCCCCTAAACACACTCATAAATTATCTCATGAAATGACACGGTTAAAAATTTTAAGCAGAATTAAGTTACAAAAATAATTATTAGCAACAACAACTTTAATAATAACATAAAGCATATTTCATTGATCTAACTGTGATAAATAAAATAGGGATAAAATATTATTGGTTACTATAAGCACTGTACACATCATTACCATCTTTTAAATTACTGCCTATTAAATATAGAATTAAAAAACTAAAACCAATGAATGACACTTTCACTGATTTAGAATGCAGAGAGACTTAAAAGCGGAGTGGGAGTTGCCAAACTTAACTTTTCCTATTAACAAGCTGGTGATTGGTTGCTCAGACCGTCTAGAAACCAATCACCAGGTTTTTAATAGGAAAAGTAAACTTTAGCAGATCCCATCCAACCCTCCTCCCTGCTTCGCCCCCCACCTCATCTAGTTCTTTGCAGACTCCCACTATATGCCAGGCCCTGCTAAGAGAAGGACATATTCTGGGACTAAGCCACTTACCTTAAAAAGGCAAAACCTGCGAGGGTTAAATTTATCTTTTCCCTTCCGATCTTCTAAAGTCAGAAACGTTACCAGCTGGTTGACAAACTTCTCATCCGTGAAATGATCATATATAATCTGTTCAGCCTGCATGTAACCACAGAAATCAATAAGCGTAATACACATATATTTAAAAGTGTTAAAGTGGTTGTAAACCCTTATATAGTCCCATTGACGTGGCTGGCTTGTTCTAGTAGCTCATCTGCCATCTTCTGCTCTCTACATCTGTTCAAGGTGCAGAATTTATAAAGCTTGTCTGAGTGCTCAGAAAAAAAAAAAGGTGGAGAGCTTAAAGTGGAGTTCCACCCAAAAGTGGAACTTCCACTAATCAGATTCCTCCCCCCCTCCGGTGACACAGTTGGCACCTTTCAGGGGGGAGGGGGGTACAGATACCTGTATATTACAGGTATCTGTACCCACTTCCGGCATAAATAGCCGAAGAATCTGCGGTTATTTACGCCACTTCCTTCTCCCTCCCGCTGCCTGCTGGGAAACACACACGGGTCCCAGAGGCAGCAGGGAGCATTCGTATTGCGCGGCGCGACTCGCGCATGCGCAGTAGGGAACCGGGAAGTGAAGCCGCACGGCTTCATTTCCTGATTCCCTTACCGAAGATGGAGGCGGCAGCACCCGAGGACGGAGAGACGCTTCGTCCTTGGGTGCCGACATCGCGGGCGCCCTGGACAGGTAAGTGTCCATGTTTTAAAAGTCAGCAGCTGCAGTATTTGTAGCTGCTGACTTTTAAAATTTTTTCTTTCGGCGGCGCTCCGCTTTAAGTTAGAGCGCTCTGAGAGCCGATTGGAGGGAAGGGACACACCTCCCCTCCATACAGCACACAGGAACAGAGCTGAGGCTGCCAATCAGCTGAAGGTCCCTGCTCTGTCACCATTTTTCTCTTGGTGTCAGGAAAGCTTGTCAGAAGTTATTCATGCTGATAGCAGAGGAATGAGGGAGCAGACAGAAATGACACTTAGTGCTCTGGATGGAGACATGTACACACTATAGAGGGATATGCTTTGTTCAGATTTCATGACTGAGGTTTACAACCACTTTATTGCACCAGTCAAACATACCAAAAAATGCAGCAATCATATTTAATCAAAAACACTTCATGAGGTCTGAAATCATCAACTCTGTAAACATGTTTCTATTTCATATTCTTTTTAAACACATTAATTGTCCCTCCGATTGTAAGAGGGACCAATCACATGACTGACAGGCCACCTGACCAGACCTAATTCTCCTGACTTTTCTTCCTCATATTTGAAAGGTGCACTTTCTTCTTAAAAACAGTAGAATGGCTGCAGAAAGGCTAGACCACAGCTTTATAAATGAGCTGTTTTATAACTAAAGTAGAACTCTCGCCAGAAGTTTTAAAATGCTTGTTAAAGTGGTAGTAAAGCGTTGTAAAGAAAAAAAAAAAACAAAAAAAAGACAAACGTATAATGTGCTAGTATGCATTACACACTTAACTTAAAACGGAGCCCTTTAGCACTGCGCTGTCACTGCTGACAGGGCTTCCATCTTCACCTGGACTTCCTTCTGGGTTTGCGGCCTCCGACTACACGAGTGGCCGGGGCCGCGGTGACGTCATTCCCGCGCATACGGCACAAGCTCTGAAGTTCAGGAACAGTATGCCGGACCTTCAGAGCGCATGCGCCGGTGACGTCACTGGCTGCATGCAGTGTGAATATGTCCTAAATAGTGCAAATTTAGGAGATGTTCCCTGTACCTAAAGGTAAGCCTTATTATAGGCTTTCCTGTAGGTAGAAGTCAAAATACTAGGTTTACTACCCATTTTAAATCACCAAGGGGAGGCCAGTACACTGGCACTTGGTCCCAGGCTCCTATGCTGGCTCAGTGTCTGCCCACAATGGGAAACTGCCAGATAGGAGGAAGCAGAAAGTAAGACAGGTTGGCTCTAATGGCCCTCTATACTATGTAGAGAGACCAATCACCAATGCGGTTTCATGGTGTCTATAGCTACAACTTGAACAGGACACTATCTCCGAATCCCAGCAGCAGAAAGGAGTGGTGAGAGAGCAAAAGAAAGGTGAACATGTTCTGCTGGAGAGGAGCGGATTGATGAAGTGAACCTGTGACTGTGTGCTGCATTGGCAACTAGCAAGTTTACGTATGATAATATGGTTAAAGAACACCTTCTTGAATTTAAATATCCTTCTAAACTACTGTATAGACGGCATATTAGTAAATGTTAGTATACACATACATACGTACTTCTGACATGTCCTCTCTAGGTCTTCCCAGCTGTGGCTGTTGCTTAGAAGGTGCATATACCTGTAAGTTTCTGTATGGATAACAAAGCCAAACACAGTATGTTAATTACAGTTGGATTTACTGCACTTTTAGATAAATTGCAAGCAATGAAAGGAAATCAAATTTAAAGTGATACTAAACACATACTGTATTTACATTATCTCTTTTCTTTCTGTGGATGATGGCACTGTAATGATTTCAATTAAAAAAAAAAAATCTAAGTACCTTTTTCCTAATGGATATAGAGCTGTCACATGACCCAGCTCTCTCCCAGCCTGTGTGCAGGGAAACATAAGCAGAAGGAGCATAGGCGTGCGCAGGGGGTGTGCCTGGGCACACCCTAATCACCCCTTGTGGTACAGATTCCCCAAAGCCCCATAACAGGTCTCCTAATTTTTTTTTCTTAAATAAAAAAATTAAAATAAAAACCTACTGACACCATCCACTGCCCTACTGAAACAAACCTCTGCCCTACTGACAAGTCCACTGCGCTACTAACACTGTCCATGTTTTAATACATTTGGGGTGCACACCCTAATGCAATAGGCTGCACACACCTATGAGAAGGAGCTTCTAGTCCTCTGCTGATGGTCACATGTTCAAAAAAAAAAAACAAAAAAAAAAAACGGCTTTGGAATACACAGTAAAAATAAATTATATCAATAAACTGTTTTAAATTGTCATACAAATATATAATTGAAATCAAATCTTTATTATTTTTTGGCAACAACATGGTATAGGCGAATTATTGCCAGTCACAAGGCCCTCTAGCCTGTGTCTTAGAATAAGAGAGAGGTGAAACCTCCATCAAGCAAGATGTAATATGGCTGGGCTGTGATGATGTCACTATCTCTGACAGGTTGGGGGGGGGGCTGGCTTTCATAATAGAAGAGACAATTAGGGTCTCCTCTGTCATATACAACTTGACTGTTAGCGGATTTTGTAAATATGAGTTAAAGGATAAGTTCAACTTTTAAGAAAAAATAATCAATGCACATTTTTTTGCAGGAAAAAAAAAGCGCATTTTGAATTTTTTTTTCTTGCATGAGCCTGGAAAGCAACGCCCCCGTGATCTGGGAATCAGGGGTGCTTTTTGTTAGGCTTCTGCAGACAAGCCCTGCAGCTTTCAGATGGTACCTGCATACAGACTGACTGTTCCAAAGCTGTTGGGCTTGTGAATGAACTACAAGGGCACTCATCAGCACCTTCGCAGTTTATTCACAACTACAAGCCATCAACCACGGTGGCTGACGGTAGTTGTAGTCTATTCATTCACTGAAAACGGTGAATGAATGACGTGGCTGCGTGGGGTGGAATCCTGCACAGCCGTGCTGTTTTTAATTGTGATAGTGGGTACAGGAAGAAGATCCCCCCACTCACTGTTACATTGAGCCGGGGGATTGCGCTGTATGAGCTAGAACATGTAACATGTTTTGAAAAGGTGAACTAAGGCCCCTTTTACACCAGCAGATCTCTATGGGGCGGCAGATGGCAGGACACGTGTCTAGACAGAGGAGAGCGGACACAGACCTGTCATCCGCTTGCTCAGCGGAGAGACCCCCCTTGAACGGATCTGCGCCATCTGAAAGGGGCCTTATCCTTTAACCGCTTCAATACTGGGCACTTTTGCCCCCTTCCTGCCCAGGCCAATTTTCAGCTTTCAGCGCTGTCACGCTTTGAATGACAATTGTGCAGTCATGCAACACTTTACCTAAATGAAATTTTTATCTTTTTTTCCCCACACAAATAGAGCTTTCTTTTAGTGGTATTTAATCATTTTGTGCTAAAAAAAAAAAAACGAAAAAAAGATTAAAATAAAAAAAAAAAAATCTGTCAGTACATTTTGTAAATAGTTTTTTGCCTTCACTGATGTGCGCTGATGGGGTGGCACTGATGGGGCATCACTGATTAGGTGGCACTAATGGGCACGGACTGATAGGCAGAACTGACTGGCATCACTGAAGGGCACTGCTGGGGTTGCACTGATAATCAGGGCACCGATTACCTCTACAGGTCTCCGCTGCGAGGAGGTGCCGCTGATTGGCTCTTCTCGCCTCACACTCTGTCAGTGGCATTTCCGTGATCACATGGGTAAAGAGCTGCGTCATTGGCTCTTCACTGATATCAGGGTCGCGCCGTGTCCCAAGACCTCCCTGCACGCCTTCGTGGTCTTTTATTATAAGGCAGGCAGGAGGTGTTTAAAGCGGAGTTCCACCCAAAAATGTGACTTCCGCTTTTCAGAACCCCCCCCCCCTGTGTCACATTTGGCACCTTTCAGGGGAGAGGGGGGGAGCAGATACCTGTATAATCCAGGTATTTGCTCCCACTTATGGGCATAGATAGCCGCAGTATCCGCGGATATCTAGGGCCTCCTCTGTCCCCCCCGCTGTCTTCTGGGAGACAAAGGTCCCAGAAGACAGCAGGGACCAGTAGAATTGCGCAGCGTGACTTGCGCATGTGCAGTAGGGAAACAGGCTGAGAAGCCACAAGGCTTCACTTCCCGATTCCCTTACCAAAGATGGCAGTGCCTCCACCTGAGAGCCAAGGGACAGATCGGCTTAGGGTGCCGACATCGCGGGCGCACCAGACAGGTAAGTGTTCATATTTTAAAAGTCAGCAGCTGACTTTTAAAATATGGACACTTACCTGACTTTTAAAATATGGACACTTACCTTATTTAAAGCGGAACTCCGCTTTAAAAAACATTTTAAAGAAAATAATACACCACGAATTCCAACACAGAACAAAACACCTGTGTGATGGAGGTTCCAACTGAAGCGGTCATTTCCTAACCCAGGTGTTGTATGCTATCTCTGGGGCAGAGAAATAAAACCTATTGAAGGAGTTATTCCTTAAAATGAACATGCAAAACTTGCTCTGCTATGCATATTCTTGTTGCATATAAGAGTAATATTCCTGCATCCTATTAGCACGCCATTATCATTGTTACGGCCGTTCAGAGCTACAATCAAACAGCTTTTTACTGCAAAATCAAGAAAGCAAAAGATTGTAGCACAAGGAAACAGACAGCCCAGCTACTGAGGCAATGCTTACCGAGGCCACGTGTAATATCCCCAGTGTGTCTTCTCCACAAAAGTACAGGCTTCCCAGGATTCCTTTGTCTTTGGCAGGCTGGCACTGTCATAATGTATCCACTCGTTGTCAGGCCTGTCCCCTGGAATGGTGGTATCTGGTTTGGTACATCCACCTATCACAGATTAAAAGGAAAGAACAGTGTGTCTTCAGTGACTGCATGTAGAAGGCTTTAACTGCAGTGTTTACCTTACTTTTTAAACTTTTTTTGACAATAATGTAATCTATGATGATCTCTGTATTTTTAGTACATATATTATAGATTAGACACTACAGGGAGATCTCAACAACCTAATGGAGACCCCTCTGCCCCATGTGCAGTGCACCCTTCTCTAGCTGCGCCAGCCGAACTCCGCCAAAGACTGCACATGTGCGCACTTCAAACAAGCCAGAGCAGCTGGACTTGTACAGTGCAGAGGCCATCATTGCTGTGTATGTAAAGGAAAGCAGGAGCAGCATTTTAATGGAGGACCTCTGGCATGTAATATTTATAGGATCTGGAACTGCATAGGGGGATTTTTGTAGAAAGTTACTAAAGCTGACCTTACACTTTAAAGTGGAACTTTAGCTAGAAAATTAAGTCCTTGCTTTTGCAGGTATAGCTATGGAAAACATTAAAGGAGTTGCAAAGGCAGAAGGTTATTTATCTTCATGCATTCTATGCATAAAGATAAAAAATCCTTCTGTGTGTAGCAGCCTCCCCAGCGCCCCCTAATACTTACCTAGGCTCCATCTCTCTCCAACAATGTCCACGAATGTCTCAGACGTCCGAGGCTCTGCCTCCTGATTGGCTGAGACACAACGGCGCCATTGGCTCCCGCTGCTGTCAAAGTTAGTTAGCCAATCAGGAGAGAGAAGGGGCGGGTCCGGGCCACAGCTTAGTTTCTGAATGGACACAGGGAACTGTGACTCGTCTTGGGTGCCCCCATAGCAAGCTGCTTGCTATGGGGGGGGGGGGGGCACTGAACAGGAGGGAGGGGCCAGGAGCACAGAAGAGGAACCCGAGAAGTGGAGGATCCGGGTTGCTCTGTGCAAATCCACTGCAACAAAGCAGGTAAGTATAACATGTTTGTTAATTTTATAGGACAAAAAAAAAAAAAAAAAAAAAAAACACGAGACAGTTACATAGTTAGTAAGGTTGAATAAAGACACCAGTCCATTCAGTTCAACCTGAGTGAGTGTGGGTGCGTGTCTACAATTGTCTCTATCCCTGTACATTGTGTCTCATTAAGATACTCATCTATTTATTTAAGGTACCCATATGGCGCTGTCAATTTACGCAGCGCTCCACACATACATCGCACACTCCAAAAGGTCCCTACCCTCAAGGAGCCCACAATCCAAGGTCCCCAACTCACATTCATATACTAGGGCCAATTTTTTTTGGACAGAAGCCAATTAACCTACCAGCATGTCTTTGGAGACTTTACAATCACTCAAAAAAAAAAAAAAAAAAAAAAAAAAAAGTGTCTGTACTGTTTAAAATCCAGCAATACAATGCCTCACCCTGCTCTGCACATGCTCAGTTGCTTTCTATTTTTACGCACTGCCGAATTTGCAGAGGCCGATCTGCTGACAACTTTAAACCCTCCTATATTCTTTAGCCCCCGTTCTCACTGGTGTGCGACTTGTCCTGCGATTTGACAGTTCCAAATCGCATGCCAAGTTGCACCACACTTGGCTGCTGAACCGGCCAAGATTCAAAACCGTCTATAGCAGGCCTAAGGGTGGGAAAGAAAATACCAGTACAGTGTTTGATGGTGGGGACAAGTTAGACATGCCACAAAAATTCTGCTATTAGAATGAGCATCTAAAGTAGTTTTATCTATTTCATCTAAAGTTTATATAACTTTATGGAAACATGACTTTATCAGCATAGTATGGAACTAATCTGGTCAAAACACGTGGCCAGGGCATGGCAGAAACGTGATAAAAAAAAAACAAAAAAAAAAAACACAACTTTTTTTCAGACCGTCCATCATATTTTTATTTGCTGTGATCACTGCAATGACTGTGGACAAGCCAAACTGACACACAAAGATGAGCCACGGACACAGATACCCCCCTGATAAACGCTACACATTTCCATTCAAATTTGAAGGCTGATGGTTTTCAATTCAGAAAAGACAAGCCATTGTTAAGGGACAATAAATCCATTCAACAGTTTAAATTGTACATTCCCCAAAAATATATATATACATACTAATGGTGTAAGGGCAAATGGGCATTTTGACATGGGGTCTCTTTAGCTGCTTTAGAATTCCAGCTACAGCAGAGATTGCCATCTAGAAGAAAAATTAAAAGCAAGTCACAATCGTATTTCACAAGAATGCACGCTTGTATTATAGAATGACATAAAAGGAAACCTGTCAACTCAGTGTTCTCTGTAGTTGCCCAACTATTTTGCTGTCAGAAGTATGAACATAAGAACTTGCATATGCTTTGCTCCAGGTTAGTGACTTGGGGTCGGTGTAAAAAAAATATTCATTCTAGGGCTGCAACTAACGATTATTTTCATAATCGTTTAGTTGGCCGATCATTGTTTCGATTAATCGGTTAATAACCTTAAAAATAAAAAAGTGTGGTGTCAATTAGTTGTTTCAGCCCTAATTCATTCCCTTCCACTTGTGGATGTCAATGACAATGTTGATGTGTAAATTTACTACTGCATGTCCAATGTACTACAGGATGGCTTCATATGTGGCGCCCATTGCTCACCTCAAGGTATATATTATTTATTGCTCTGGGTACTGTACAAGTTGTGGCTTTTAAGTGTATATGTTATAAGTTTTTTACCCGCGGACCGTTGCCCTTGTTGTATATCTGTTCATTGGCTGGTATGAATTCCCAATTGCTACTACCCCGTTTCCCTGAAAATAAGACCTAGCGTGATTGTCGGTGATGGCTGCAATATAAGCCCTACCCCCGAAATAAGCCTTACCCTGTTTCCCCAAAAATAAGCCCTACCCAGACAATAAGACCTACAAGGACTTTAACTAGGGCTTATTTGGGGGGTAGGGCTTATATTGCAGCCATCACAGACAATCACGCTAGGTCTTATTTTTGGGGAAACAGGGTATGGAAATTATTATTGCTTTATTGGATAACTGCGTATACCCTGTTGTAGAATTGTCACTCTGTCCCATTTATACTCTTCTCTAATAAAAAGTTGTTTAACCCGCCCACCGTGGATATAAGTCGGTACTTTGACGTTAAATACCGGGGTCATGGCAGCTGTTAGCTGCCATAAACCCGGTATTTTTTTGCAATGGTGGGCAGTCCACTTTAAGATAAAAGTGGTCTCCACGGCGAATGCGCTGCGAGATCACATTCATCGGCGGAGGGAGAGGTGCCCACCCCGCTCCCGCCACGTCTCGGCCACTTACCAGATCCAGTTTTCCCCTGATGGGCAGGAAGTCGAGTGAGGGAATGATGGCCCCCACTCGACTATGCCATTGGATGACGGGAGCGACGTCAAACGGCCTTAAAGGGACAATTTCAAATTATTAATATTAAAAAAAAAAAAAAAAGAGAAGACTTTTTTTTGTTTTTTATTGCTTTTAGGTATAAATGTGAGATCGGAGGTCTTTTTGACCCCAGATCTCACAATGAAGAGGTCCTGTCGTGCTTTATTTTCTATTACAAGAAATATTAACATTCCTTGTGATGGGAATAAAAGTGATCCAAAAAATATTTTTAAAGGGACAGTGTAAAAATAAAAAAGTTAAATAAATAATAAAAAACTAAAGCGCCCCGTCCCTCTGTGCTCGCGTGCAGAAGCAAACGCATACATAAGTCACGCCTTATGTAAACGGTGTTCAAAGTACACATGTGAGGTATCGCCGCATTTAGAGCGAGAGCAATAATTGTAGCAAGAGACCTCCTCTGTAACTCAAAACTTGTAACCTATGGAGATTTTTAAGTGTCAAAGTTTGTCACCACTCTAGGAGCATGACCCGTTGTGTATCAATCTACTCAGCATAACATTATCTTTGACAATATAAAAAAAAAAAAATCGGCTAACTTTATGGGGTTTTTTTTTTCATTTAAAAAAGTGTAAAAATTGAGACTGCCATTTTATTCTCTAGGGCAGGGATATGCAATTAGCGGACCTCCAGCTGTTGCAAAACTACAAGTCCCATCATTCTTCTGCCTCTGGGTGTCATGCTTGTGGCTGTCAGAGTCTTGCTATGCCTCATGGGGCTTCTAGTTCTGGAACAGCTGGAGGTCCGCTAATTGCATATCCCTGCTCTAGGGAAAAAAAAAAATTATATATATAAATAATGTTTGGTTGGGGGGTTCCAAATAATTTTCTAGCAAAAAAAAAATTATTTTAACTTGTAAACACCAAGTGTTAAAAATAGGCTTGGTCCTTAAGTGGTTAAAAAAAATAAAAAATTAATTCCTTAAATTGGTAAGGCCCCTTTCACACTGGCGGAGTCCACCAGTGGATCTGCCTGCCCAGCAGGGGATCTCTCTGCTGAGCATGTGAATGACAAATCCATGTCTGCTCCGCCGATGCAGAGCGGACTTGGACACAGCCCACTCTCCTCTATGGGCAGTCGGATAGAAACGGACCGCCTGTCCTTTACACCCGACTGGCTTTAGATCAACCAGATGGATGGGGAACGGTTCCCCCATCTGTCTGTTTTTGGCGGATCGGATGTCGGTGGCTGTCAATGCATGATCCTATCAGGTGCACCTGAAAAACTGACTGGCAGACACGATCTGTCCGCCCGTGTGAAAGAGGCCTTACAGAAAAAAGAATGAAATGACAACTGTACCTTGCGGACAATAAGAGCATCGTGATTCAGACATTGCACCAAGTATCTGATTGCACGAAGAGGTAGAACATGGTCATCCCTCAGGAGTAAAGACAAGAGCCCAATGCCAATGTGTTCAAACTTCCAGGGGCTGAAATGAAGACACAAGTGTCACATATGGTCGCAATTATATTTCTAAAAACCATCATTTTATTCTAAGAAAATAAAGCAATATATTTGTCGTTAATAACAAGACTTAAGGAGACCTTGTCACCAACTTAATAAATTGCAGGTAAAGGCACAGAAAAATTAAATGCTTGCTTGCAGTGTTTTCCTTTATTTTTTTATTAATATTATTTTGTATTCATTTGCAATGTGCCTTTGAAATTGCTAGAAAATTTGACTATTCTAACAAGACATCATCCCTCTAGTAATCTCTCATGGCAGGGCCCCTTTAAACTAACCTGTGAAGTACAAAGGTTTACTGTGCCTTCTCTTCTCAAAACCCTGCACACCCATCCAGGTGAGAAATGTAAATATTAAACCAGCCATCTTTAGCTAATGGATCCACAGCATTGAGCTCCACTAAAAGGTATATCACCACCCTAGAGTTTGCATGCCACCTTCTCCTAAAATAGTTTACTGCATTTAAAAAAGTGGCAAGATTATACACAGCCCCACAACCTCCCCTTGGAGAGTTGACAACTACACAGAACTCATAAAACTATGTAATACACAGATTACTTTACATATGACAAGTGACTTTAAAAATAAACTCATTAAATACAAGGCTACCCTTGTTCTTTTTTTTTATATTCTTCGTCTAGAATGTTGCATGAATTGGAAAACATAGGTAGTCCTTTTTTGTATGTTAAATAAAATTAAACCTTATGAATGGTGAATCTAGACCATGTTACTACCAATACTAAAAAGACCCCGTGCCCATTGGGCCTTTAGCCCTGGTGCAAGAGACTCTGGTTTTTAGGTGCGGGCAGAGGGAACAGTTGCACCAAACTAACTCCACTGCTTGGCAGCCTATTAAACTCTATGAGAGGCTGACAGCTGCTACACTTGGACAGTGCAGTTTTCTAACATTTGGGGTTGCATGCCCAAATACAAGAAGTCTGCGTTCTCAACATTCGTCCCTGGGCGCACACTGCCCTAAATGTTAAAATAACTCATTGCAGCATCCAGCTCTCATTGCAGCACGTAAGCCTCTCATAGAGTTGAAAACAACATAGGCTGCCAGCAGGAGGGCTGGGCAGTGCACCTGTGCCTTCTGCCTGCACCTAAACACCAGGGCCACCTCCTTCTGCACCTAAACACCAGGGCCACCTCCTTCTGCATCTAAACACCAGGGCCACCTCCTTCTGCCTGCGCCTAAACACCAGGGCCACCTCCTTCTGCCTGCGCCTAAACACCAGGGCCACCTCCTTCTGCCTGCGCCTAAACACCAGGGCCACCTCCTTCTGCCTGCGCCTAAACACCAGGGCCACCTCCTTCTGCCTGCGCCTAAACACCAGGGCCACCTCCTTCTGCCTGCGCCTAAACACCAGGGCCACCTCCTTCTGCCTGCGCCTAAACACCAGGGCCACCTCCTTCTGCCTGCGCCTAAACACCAGGGCCACCTCCTTCTGCCTGCGCCTAAACACCAGGGCCACCTCCTTCTGCCTGCGCCTAAACACCAGGGCCACCTCCTTCTGCCTGCGCCTAAACACCAGGGCCACCTCCTTCTGCCTGCGCCTAAACACCAGAGCCACCTCCTTCGGCACCTAAACACCAGAGCCACCTCCTTCTGCACCTAAACACCAGGGCCACCTCCTTCTGCACCTAAACACCAGGGCCACCTCCTTCTGCCTGCGCCTAAACACCAGAGCCACCTCCTTCTGCCTGCACCTAAACACCAGAGCCACCTCCTTCTGCCTGCACCTAAACACCAGAGCCACCTCCTTCTGCACCTAAACACCAGAGCCACCTCCTTCTGAACCTAAACACCAGCGACACCTCCTTCTGAACCTAAACACCAGCGACACCTCCTTCTGCCTGCGCCTAAACACCAGGGCCACCTCCTTCTGCCTGCACCTAAAAACCAGGGCCACCTCCTTCTGCCTGCACCTAAACACCAGAGCCACCTCCTTCTGCACCTAAACACCAGAGCCACCTCCTTCTGCCTGCACCTAAACACCAGGGCCACCTCCTTTTGCCTGCACCTAAACACCAGGGCCACCTCCTTCTGCACCTAAACACCAGGGCAACCTCCTTCTGCCTGCACCTAAAGACCAGAGCTACCTCCTTCTGCACCTAAACACCAGGGCCACCTCCTTCTGCACCTAAACACCAGAGCCACCTCCTTCTGCACCTAAACACCAGAGCCACCTCCTTCTGCACCTAAACACCAGAGCCACCTCCTTCTGCACCTAAACACCAGAGCCACCTCCTTCTGCACCTAAACACCAGAGCCACCTCCTTCTGCCTGCACCTAAACACCAGAGCTACCTCCTTCTGCCTGGGCCACCTCCTTCTGCCTGCACCTAAACGCCAGGGTCACCTCCTTCTGCCTGCACCTAAACGCCAGGGCCACCTCCTTCGGTCTGCACCTAAACGCCAGGGCCACCTCCTTCTGCACCTAAACACCAGAGCCACCTCCTTCTGCACCTAAACACCAGAGCCACCTCCTTCTGCCTGCACCTAAACACCAGAGCTACCTCCTTCTGCCTGGGCCACCTCCTTCTGCCTGCACCTAAACGCCAGGGCCAGCTCCTTCTGCCTGCACCTAAACACCAGGGCCACCTCCTTCTGCCTGCACCTAAACGCCAGGGCCACCTCCTTCTGCCTGCACCTAAACGCCAGGGTCACCTCCTTCTGCCTGCACCTAAACGCCAGGGCCACCTCCTTCGGTCTGCACCTAAACGCCAGGGCCACCTCCTTCTGCACCTAAACACCAGAGCCACCTCCTTCTGCCTGCACCTAAACACCAGAGCTACCTCCTTCTGCCTGGGCCACCTCCTTCTGCCTGCACCTAAACGCCAGGGCCAGCTCCTTCTGCCTGCACCTAAACGCCAGGGCCACCTCCTTCTGCCTGCACCTAAACGCCAGGGCCACCTCCTTCTGCCTGCACCTAGACGCCAGGGTCACCTCCTTCTGCCTGCACCTAGACGCCAGGGCCACCTCCTTCTGCCTGCACCTAGACGCCAGGGCCACCTCCTTCTGCCTGCACCTAGACGCCAGGGTCACCTCCTTCTGCCTGCACCTAGACGCCAGGGCCACCTCCTTCTGCCTGCACCTAGACGCCAGGGCCACCTCCTTCTGCCTGCACCTAGACGCCAGGGCCACCTCCTTCTGCCTGCACCTAGACGCCAGGGCCACCTCCTTCTGCCTGCACCTAGACGCCAGGGCCACCTCCTTCTGCCTGCACCTAGACGCCAGGGCCACCTCCTTCTGCCTGCACCTAGACGCCAGGGCCACCTCCTTCTGCCTGCACCTAGACGCCAGGGCCACCTCCTTCTGCCTGCACCTAGACGCCAGGGCCACCTCCTTCTGCCTGCACCTAGACGCCAGGGCCACCTCCTTCTGCCTGCACCTAGACGCCAGGGCCACCTCCTTCTGCCTGCACCTAGACGCCAGGGCCACCTCCTTCTGCCTGCACCTAGACGCCAGGGCCACCTCCTTTTGCCTGCACCTAGACGCCAGGGCCACCTCCTTCTGCCTGCACCTAGACGCCAGGGCCACCTCCTTCTGCCTGCACCTAGACGCCAGGGCCACCTCCTTCTGCCTGCACCTAGACGCCAGGGCCACCTCCTTCTGCCTGCACCTAGACGCCATGGCCACCTCCTTCTGCCTGCACCTAGACGCCAGGGCCACCTCCTTCTGCCTGCACCTAGACACCAGGGCCACCTCCTTCTGCCTGCACCTAGACGCCAGGGCCACCTCCTTCTGCCTGCACCTAAATGCAAGGGCCCCCTCCTTCTGCCTGCACCTAAACACGAGAGCTACCTCCTTCTGCACCTAAACACGAGAGCTACCTCCTTCTGCACCTAAACGCCAGAGCCACCTCCTTCTGCACCTAAACACCGGAGCCACCAACAGCGGGGCTAAACGCCCAGTGTGAATGGGGCCACAGAATTAATAGCAGGAGCATCCCATGTCCAGGCAACCATTACACAAAATTATCAACAGATGTGTTACAATGTAAAGTACCTATACAGGAAGGAAAGAGAGTGTGTGTTAGCATTTGGGAAGTGACATTTTTTTTTTCTTAATACACTCAAATTGAGAGAGATGCACATTTTAAAGTGATGAATTTTTTTGCTATGCACACGAAAAGTTTCTAAACATTAATCTACAGTAGACACCCCACAATTAGATACTTACAGGTTTCTTTGTGCAACACAATCAATCAAAGTGTCGACTAAGCTTTCATAATGCCTACAAAGAGAAAGCAAGCCAGTAGTGAGAACAGGGGTAATGGAAGAGAAATCTGTATTACAGACACCAAAATATGTGAATATCCCATTATGTGCCTGTGTAATGCAAACATAAAGATACTGCAGCTTACAAGTCCTGAGATGTGGTGGCTTCATTTTATTTTTCTTTTAAAAAGGTTAAAGCAAAGCTACACCCAAAAAGGGAAAGCTCCCCTCGTCTGCCTCCACCCCCTTCCACTGCCACATTTGGGGGGGGGGGGTGTTTGGAGCCGGTACCTGGTTTTGAGCCAGAAGTCGGGTAAGGTTTTACTCCCCTTCATGACCAGGCCATTTTTTGTAATACGGCACTGCGTTACTTTAAAGGACAATTGCGCGGGCATGCGGCGCTGTACCCAAATAGTGTCCTTTTTGCCCACAAATAGAGCTTTCTTTTGGTGATATTTGATCACCTCTGCGGTTTTTATTTTTTTGCGCTATAAACAAAAAACTGACAAACAATAAAAATAAATAAAAAAAAATAATATATATATATATATATATATATATATATATATATATATATATATATATATATATATATATATATATATATATATATTTTTTTTTTTTTTTTTTTTTTACAAACTATGGGATATTTTTATTTAATTACTAGTAATGGCGGCGATCAGGAACTTATAGCGGAACTGCGATATTGCAGCGAACAAATCGGACACCTCGCCAAGACCCATTTCCCACTGAGCCATGCCCGCGTTAGTGCTAAAGCAGCCCTCATTTTAGCGGCGCTTAAGCACTGTTTAAGTCCCGCTTTTCGGCCACTAGCTGGGCCCTTTTAACACCCGCTAGTGACCAAGAAAGGGGTTAAAAAGTCCTGTGTTGTGGCGCTTCCGAGGCACTTCCTATTCATTCCAAAGGGCTGGGGCAGTTTTGGAGCTCTGTGTACAGCGCTCCCAAACCACCCCAAAGATGCTGCTTGCAGGACTTTTCCTAACGTCCCACAAGCACACCGCCCCGGGTGTGAAAAGACACACTGCAATGAATGGGAGGTGGTTTTCAGGCATTATTTAGAGCAGCCTTTCTCAATCTTTTTACCCAGCGGAACCCTTAAATTAAAATTCATGTCTCAGGGAATCCCTGCTAAGATTAGTCTATTAGTGGTCATTAGGAAACTGCCCCTTACATTGTTGGCCAGTGGGAAGAAAGCACACTTACAGACCGCTTTAAAGATCAGTGGCGTCATGCTACTGGCTCCGCCAAGTGGTGATGGACCTGGATCTATGAAGGCACCTTCACACGGGAGGTCAATTATCCACAGCTCAAGGAACCCCTAGCAACCTGTTGAGGAACCCTAGTTGAGAATAGCTGATTTAGAGGCCATTTCTATCGCTAAAATGCCTGAAAACCACCTCAGTGTGAAAGGGGTCTATCACTTTTGACACTTTGGGGACCAGTGACACGAATACAGTGATCAGTGCTAAAAATATGCACCGTCACTGTACAAATGACACTGACTAAGAAGGGGTTAACATCAGAGGCTATCAAAGGGTTAAATGTGTGCCTATGTTGTGCTTACTCACTGTGGGGGAGGAGCTTTGACTAGTGGAAGGCAAAGATCCATGTTTCTACTCAGCAGAAACACAGGATCAGTGCCTTCCCTTCTGACAGAACTTGTTTACATAGGCAGACCACCGTTCTGTGTCCAGTGCAATCGGCGGGTGCCGGGGGACATTGAGTCTGTGGTACCCACTGCTGGGCCCCCGCGGTGTAGGATCACAGCAGAAGCGGGTCACTGGCAGAGCGCACCCCAAACACGGAAGTGTCAAATGACGTATTAGGTACGTGATCTGGCGCAGAGTGGCTGTCCTGGCGCTGTATATGCACGGTGGGCAGTCCGCAATTGGTTAGGACATCCACCATACATACTATACAAATCTTCACACAATGAAATCAAGTATATCCCAAACAGGAAAGCTGCTGCCTTTAAAACAAATAACAACCCCCCCCCCCCCCCCCCCGCCATACCGTAAAGACTCTGCATTCTTCTCTTCTTGTCTTTTCACTGCCAGACTCAGCTGATCTGGATGAAGCAACTCCACACCAAGAGAGGGGGTGGGAGACTTCTGCAGCAGTACAGCAATCTGGACACAACTTTCTGGAACCTGTAACAAATCACAGACATCAATGGCATCCCAAATTTACCTTAACAACTAAACCTAAAAGTGAGCCCAGGCTTTGCAGAAGCAGCAAGAAAAAGCAGATTTTAGGTGAACCAGTTGCTTTATCCTCAACAGTGACACTGTCTGGTTTAAAAAAAATGTAATTGTCCTGACATAAATTATTCCAAAATGGGAAAACAGGATTTTTTTGTTACTAACCATAAAATCCCCTTCTCTGAGTTCATCGACAGACATCAATCTCTACAATTCTTGACCATAGGGGTTTATAGCGCCACCTACAGGATTAGGACACTAGGCAGAGAAAAAACTTGGCACCACCTACGGGCAGTCCTAGCTGGTATCAGGGTGGATATAAATCAATGATTTAAAAAAAAAATCAGATTTTTTTGATTTTTATCTATCTATCTATCTAAAAAAATCTATCTATCTAAAGATAGTTTTCTACTTAAGATACATTAATAATTTAGTTTATTCAGCATTAAATGGAGCTTAGTTATGTAGTATGGGGCTGTATATTCTACAATATTTACATTTTTGGTAAACTCATTCAATGAATCCAAGCTCTGCAAGCTGACATAACCATGAGATCAAAGTTCAGGAATATTCCTTTATCCCATGGTTTTGCAAATCGTAACAACGTAACAATCTAATAATAATAAATAATAAAACCTTTTTATTATTATTAATTTGTTCCATTGCATTTTTTAGATGCGGCATTTGTTATTTCGGATAATTCGTAACTTCAGATAAATTTGTATTCGTTACGTTCACAGCCTGGGGCGCTGCGCTGGTGGGGCGTCACAAAAAGTCCTGCCAGCAGCTTCTTTGCAGCGTTGGAGGAACGGTGAATACACCGCTCCTCCGCATTGAAAACAATGGGGCAGCGCTGCTACACCGCAGGCAAAGCGCAGCTGCAGCGGCGTTTTGCGGGCAAGTTGAACCCCTTTTCAGCCGCTAGCGGGGGCGGGGTTAAAAACCCCCCGCTAGCGGCCGAATAGCGCCGCTAAAACAACGGTAAAAATAGCATTACTCTACCGCTGACGCCCGGGGCGGCTCAGTGTTAAAGGGGTCGAAGAGAAAAAACTATTTATTCCAGAGCCATCACGTTTTGGTGGCCAGAAACCACCCCTTCATCAAAGCTTTAGCCCCGGTTCACACAGGGGCGGCACGACTTGCAGGGCGCCTCACCGAGACCTGCACACGACTTACACGGCGACTTGCAAAACGACTTCTGTATAGAACTCTATGCAAATCGCCTCAAGTCGCCCCCAAAGTTGTACAGGAACCTTTTTCTAAGTCGGAGCGACTTGCGTCGCTCCTATTAGAACGGTTCCGTAGTACAGAACGGGAGGCGACTTGTCAGGCGGCTAGGTCGCCTGACAAGTCGCCCGTGTGAACCAGCAGTTAGGAAAAACAGAATGGTGTAAACTGGACTGACTGAGTGAAGTCTATACAGTCATTGGTACTGGGTGGTTTAGTAGCATATCTGCTGAAAGATACTGCGCTCCTAAACCAGCCATTATTCAGTATTTCAGCCAGTTATAAAGACATCTCATCAGCTGAAAGATTCCTCTTAGAAAGATTCAAAGCATTTGATTGGTTCGGTGTCGGTCCCGGAGAGAGTCTCAGCTGTTCCCACGGATATCCCTTCACTTTTCTCCCCCTTGTCTTCTGATGAAGGTGGGGGGTTTCTAGACCCCTGAAGTTCAATGGCTCTGGAATAAAACCCTTTCTCTAGCATGGAATACAGTTTTTGTCTGGACTGTCAACTCTTTAATCTTAGATGTTCTCTGTTACAAAAGAGACCGTGGATATTCTTTGGCTTGGGGAAGCTGCCGAAATCCTAGTCCAAATAATAAAACTTTAATAGACAATTGGACAATTTTAAGCCCCCAGCCCAATTCTTGTGCTTGTCCAAGGTTAAAAAACTGGCCACAATCCTTTTCCTGCAAAGGAAGACAATAAAGCGGAACTAAACTCTCTTATCCTTGAAGCAGAGTTCCAGCCAAAAATGGAACTTCCACTTTAAGTGCTGGTGACCCCTGACATGCCATATTTGGCATGTCGATTTTTTTTTTGGGGGGGGGGGGTACCCTGTTTTTACAGGCACCCAGCTCCCACTTCCTCCCCTGGCGCAACGGCGCCGGAATGAAGATCACCTCTCCCCCCTCCCTCCCTGCAATCTTCTGGGACACATGAGAGGTCACAGAAGATTGCCCGGCCAATCACAGAGCGTAGCGCGACTCGCACATGTGCAGTGCACGCCCGACTGTAAAGTCACAGCTGGGTGCCCAGTTAGGATGCCGGCTCCACGGAGGGGAGGGGGAGAGGAGCAGGGCTTCGTGCGCCAGCATCGCTGGACTGTGGGACAGGTGAGTGTCTGATTATTAAAAGTTTTTGTAGCTGCTGACTTTTAAATGGGTGGAACTTCACTTTAAGGCCTGGCGACGACATCCCAGCGGGATTTTGGCACGACTTGCACACAACTTCTTTACGGGTTTTACTTCCTCTTTTTTCCCCCTGCAAAGTAAAAGCATAAAGGCCTAGTATGCATTGCATACTAGCCCATTAAGTTGAACTTACCCGCAAAGGAAGCCCGCGATGTCCCAGAGGTCCCCGCTGGTGGCCACGTCCATCTTCACCCCTATTCCTTCCGGGGCCGTGGACTCCGGCTCTGTGACTGGCCGGAGTCGAATGACGTCACTCCCGTGCACGGGAGCCGATGGTCACGGCACGGGCCCTTAAGATAGTGCCCTTTCTTCAGTGCGCATTCGCCGATGACGTTGGCGCAAGCATATTTCCAGCACCTACAGGTAAGCCTTATTATAAGTATATATTATAGCTCCGTGCGAGGCCTGCGTTTACACTCGCAGGGATGCACAGGTGTTCTGTGCATTCCTGTGCAGGCAGTCCCATTGATGTCAATTGGCACAGACACAGCCGTTGCTCCCAATTTGACATCTGTGGGGGTGCGTGCTCCTTTTTATATATTGGATAGAAAGTTACCAGTCGCCACTGTTTCTAGACTATTAAAGCGATGGGTTTAGTTACGCTTTAACTCTTCTGCACTGCCAAACAACTGTCCTATATCAGTCCTGTGGACCCGCTCATCACTACTGTGCCCTGTGACAATGTAAAAATGACAGAAGGAACTACTGAAAACAACAATGGGTCACAGAAAAGACACACCTGGAGAAGTCGGTTTCTTAGCGGACTTTAGAAAAATATTCCTGGTGGCAGAGGCAGTGCTGGAGAGAAGCATCTACTGTCTTTATTTGCAGGGATAGTTTTATGAGTATATTTTCTCTTACCTGACTGTACAGCTCCAGAAAGTGAAAAGAACAAGAAACCCTCCTAAAGGGACTTTACAGGCCTAAAATGTAAGTCAAACCACAAATGAAAATATAGATGTTTTGCTGACAAAAATGTAAAACTTTAAGTACAAATTTTATTAAGCATTATCATAAAAGACTAAATTATGGCTGGTGTGTTATTCAGTGGCGGCCCATCCATACGGGGCGCAGGGGAGCCGCCCCACTAATCCATGCGCCCGGCCCCTAATCTACATGCAGAGCGCCGGACGCATGGATTCCAATGGGGTTTTTTTTTTTTTTTTTGGGAAGCACGTGTTTAGAGCCTGAGGCTCTAATTGGCTTCAAAAAATGGGTGGGCTCGGGAAACAAAACACTGCACCCTGAGCCCACCCAGTTGTGTGACAATAGAGACTTAATAATATTCGCTATTGTCTTCCTGATTCTCCTCCCGGCCAATCAGGAAGCAGGTCCTGAGACCCTATTGGCCGAGAGGAGAAGTGACTGTATTGGCCAGTACCAGGGAGGATGTACAGGGTGATCCGGGAGATGGCCGTCCTCATCAAAGCGATCCCTCTGCTCTGCATAGCTGCGGTGGGCAGGGGCCACACCAGGCTGCTGGTTCACATGTCATAACAAAAGCTGGCTAAGCCATAGTAACCAATGGAGGCATAGTCCAGGAAGAAGGCGGCACATGCAGGTGGCAGCTGAACATGGCTGTGCATCTCATGGCAAATGTCAGCATCACCCTGGAAATGCCGCAGCAGTGCCGTGTGGGTAAACGGCAGCTCACTGGACAGGAAGAACACCTGCAAGAACTTGCTGACGAACAGCACCAGGGGGGTGGAGTGTGTCCAGAAATTCAGGGTCTTGCTGGAGGGTGGAGGCAAGGCAATCCTGGGCAGGCAGATGCATTCTCCGGTAGCCTGAAAGGATGAAGCACTCCATGAAATCATGGCCGTGTGAGTACCATCCACCGACCCAACATGGAGAGTATGATAAGGGCTCTGATAACTGACTGAAAAGGGGGGGGGGGGTTTTGCTGCCGCCCCCCAACCCCCCCAAAAAATGGAGCACCAGCCGCCACTGGTATTA
Organism: Lithobates clamitans; assembly: GCA_037952925.1. NCBI lineage: Eukaryota > Metazoa > Chordata > Amphibia > Anura > Ranidae > Lithobates > Lithobates clamitans. The sequence continues at coordinate 44,969 of JBBGZY010000619.1, read as the reverse complement.
TTGCATTTACAACAAAACAGAACAAAGTACATGTAACCAATGCTCTACATTTCCTGTAGTAGATACGATACATAGACCTTGACCAAGCATGGACAGAAAAATCCGACACATTTCAGACATATATTCTTTCTTCAGGGGTGTATAGTGGTAGAACAGAGTCACTTCTACAGACAAACAAACAAGGGTGTAAACACACTATTGTCCCATCATATAACTACATTTTGCCCCTCCACATGCCAGGAGGGGCAACCTCCTGCTGGGCAACTTCAGTCCCCCCCGTTGTGTTCTCTTGGTGGTCCTTATTTGATCTCCTGAAAGCGGTACCACAGACATGTCATCTCTCCCTGGCATTAGGATGGACATCACTGCTTGATTTTAACTTTGTCGGCTGCATTAAATATAGTGCATTTTATAGAACACATGAGTGCAATAATTATCGATAAATTACCTAAAATGTGAGATTTATATGATAATAGTGTGTTTACACCTTTATTTGTAGAAGCGACTCTGTTCTACCACTATACACCCCTGAAGAAAGAATATATGAATATATGCTTGGTCACGGTATGTGTATCATGACTACTACAGGAAATGTAGAGCATTGGTCACATGTACTTTGTTCTGTTTTGTTGTAAATTCAATAACACCACACCAGCCGCAATTTGATCTTTTACGATAATGTCTTGTCAGCAATACGTCTATATTTTCATTCATCGTTTGACTCATCTATTAGGCCCGTAAAGTCCCTTTAGCGTTTTTTTTTTTGCTCTTTCTACTGTTGGGATGTTGGCCTATTTTTGCCTTTGACCCTTTACCTTCTTATTTTCCGAATACGGCTCCAGAAAGTGTAGCATGTTATCACTCACTTGAATGACTAAAGCTTGTCAGTGCTGCAAAGAACACTCGTTCACTTTTCCATCAAGTGTAACTGGACATCTGATACCAGATAATACCAGCATGTGCTGCTGGCCATGAAATCATGAAATTCATATTCAAAAGGTAGGGAAGACTCTTGCAAGTGTCACAGTGAGGCTAATTTAAAAGAGGGGGGAAAAAAAACTTACCGAAAAGTCCAACCCAATTGTTTCGTATTGCCGATGGATCTTCTCAGCCAGATCATCAAAAAGGCGTACAATGGATGGTTTTTCTAGAGACATTGCTTTACTGAGACCTGAAGAGACTATTGCTGGCCACGTCTGTACAATGCATTCCCAGTCATGAAGGTTTGCTAGGCACACTGCACCGTGGTTCCCAAGCAGACAATACAAGGCACCCTGCAAACACAAAATGTTCTCATGTTAGACCTCATTAGCTAGATGAGTCTGGATTGCCCCACAGAAAGCAGATATCTAATTTAAAAACAGAGAAATAGCATCAAACGGGTTGCTATGGGCAACAAATGATTTTGATGATTGAACAACAGTATTAGATACTTACACCAAGGCATTGTTCATATGTACTAAAGCATATGCCCATGCGAGGCCTGCATTTACCCTTGCAGGGACGCACAGGTGTTCCGTGCATTCCTATGCAGGCAGTCCCACTGATGTCAATTGGGACGCGGCAGCCGCACAGACACAGCCGCTGCTCTCAATTTGACATCTGTGGGGGTGCGTGCTCCTTTTTATATCAGATAGAAAGTTACCGGTCGCCATTGTTTCTAGAATATTAAATACTGAGGTGCTATAATCTGATTTCTGAAATTAAGTAGATGTGGCCCCCAGTAAACATTATGTGGCCCTTTAAAGACTAATTCTCTCAGTTTGGAGCTGTGCACCCACATTGATGTTAAACTGGAAGCAGTAGCTGTGTCTGACATCAATGGGACTCAAACATTCAAAGGTGCAGCGCTAAAAACTAACAGAAAGAGTCTAATAGGGATGGGGTCCAAAATAGAAAATCTTGTGAGAGATCCTCCAACGACAGATGTACAGACACTGACTGTTACCATCCGGAGTGGACCACTACATACCATGGTCGAATGCGCTGGTTACAGAATCCAACTGAGCAGCAGCACTCTTCCACCCTTAAACAGATTCCACTTCACATGGCCCTCAATAGATGTAACGTTCCTTTTTCTTTCTCTTACAAAGCAAACTTCACATCAGTAGCTCTCTCAGGTTTGGTTTCCTGAGTCCCAGGGCAAGAGTCTGCATGGGGTGCAATGGGACTGCCTGCACGGGGTTGCACAGAAAACATGTGCATGCCGTAAAGGTAAAAAAGGCCCTTGCATAGGCATATTCTACAGTACACCTCATGTGAACGAGGCCTAAGAAGTATCAGAAAAAGGGAATATTTGTTTCCCCAGTGTACTGAACCTAGTGCTGGAAGACCGAAATTACAAAACTTCCAGCACTTCTTAGCACTATTCATCTTAGATCCAAAAAATATTTGTTATCAAGATTTATGAATTCCGATTTATTTTGTAAATTGGATTATTAACTATTACTGGAATTATTTCTGCTCAGAACTGCAGAATTAATTTTTTTCTTAGTTATGGATCAATGGCACTTATTAAAGATCCAGTTTGGGCATATGGAGATTACCTCAACCTCATTGAGGAACTAAAAGACACAAATATATATTTTTTTAAAGAAAATTGATGAATGATGAGTGTTCCTGAGGACTGACAGATGTACCATTGGGTACTGGCTAATGGATAGTGTAATAGTTTATAGAAATACAATAAGAGCAAATATAACAGATGCACTTTAAAAGCAGGTAAGCTAAACATACCTAGTAACTTTTCTTTTACTTACTTGCCAATATGTTTCCTTGCTGGAGAAACACACTTCTTTGGGTGTAGAGCCTACCAGCAAAGCAGCACTTGGTGCCTGCCTGAATAGGTCCAAGTGATATCACTTGGGTGAGGCAGGGGAACAAAAGCCCTGAGTGTTGAGTTGAAACTTGCACAAGTTGAATGTACTCCTTACTTTTCCTGTTCTAAAGCAAAATTTGAACGGCTTTTAATTGATCTGTGTAATCTCTGATTGAATACTGCCCACCATAAAGAGGTAGCAAACACCAATGGGACACTTGTCACTACAGGCAAGCTTATAATAAAGCTTACCTGTAGGTAAAAGGAATATCTCCTAAACGTGCACCGTTTAGGAGATATTCTCTCTTTCTTCAGACGGTGACGTCAAATGGCGCATGTGCTCTGAAGGGACGCCATCCCCTGAGGACGTCGATTTATGCCGAAATGCGTAGGGGTGTGGCCTACTGACAGGTATCCTGTTCCCACTTTCGGGAGTCTGGGCCACGGCCCGTGACATTACCCTGGTGCTCCCTCCTCTCTCTGTTGACGGGCCAGTAGGAGACCGCTGAGTACCCTTAACCGCAATGGCGGCGGCAGCACCCGACAGCTGATGGAAACATCAGCTGCAGTGCTGACTTTGCAGTACTCTAGGACAGGTAAGTGGCCTATTGTTAAAAGCCAGCAGCTGCAGTATGTGTAGCTACTGGCTTTTAATTTTTCTTCTTTTTGGGGCGGAACACCGCTTTAAGGCCAAATGCACATGGGCAGTTTGGCCCACCAGCATCAAATCCTGGAGCTTTCAGGCACCTGGGAGACTGCCTTCAGCAGCCTTTCAAAGTCTAAAAACATTATGTGCTTTCAAGTAAAACATCTGTATGTTTTCTAAAACGATAGTCACCAGGCCGTTTTAATGGCGTGCAGCAAGTAGGTGGAGCTGAGAACTCGGGTGCAAATATCTTGCTGCCGAAATCTCAAATGCTCACTAACATCAGCCCAAAAACAAAGAATATTTCAGCAGACTCAACCTTAAACAAAATGTCCAAATACAAAGAGCTACATCTTTTAAATCATATTTTTTAAGTGACCTGAACTTGCACAATGAGAAACAAAACACTTACTTTGAACTGCTGTTGAGTGACATCATGTCTTTCTGGCCGCAGATATTCAAGCACTAGAGGAATGATGTCCCGGCAGCAGAAATTGTATGTTCCCAGAGCAGAGAAAAAAGCCTGCTGAGCTTTATTTCTGACCTGTACAACACAAAGATGACATGAATAAACCATAGAACGATGGCGGATATACACCCACTAATATCTAAGCTAGTTCATTATCTTCAGCTGTCATCTAGACATAGATGATAGTTACCCAATCTGACATTTTTGGCTGGATCAGGTGACATCCTCATGTCTACAAGTAGCTGCAAAAATCACTAGCTGACTTGTTTGATAGTTTCACTCGAGACGAGCTCACGTGTCATACACATGCACGGCACAAATACAAAGCCAAGCGTTCATATGTATTCCAACTGCCACAGGCTCCCAAGAGGGCTTGGATCGTCTCTGCACATAAGATGGACCACCTATTTTTATGGTTACTGACAATAAATATTTATAAAGTATTTAAGTTACAAGAAGGCTATCACAGCATATATTCTCTGTAATATCTAAAGCAGGGATATGCAATTAGCGGCCCTCCAGCTGTTGCAGAACAGTCCCATGAGGTATAGCAAGAATCTGACAGCCACAAGCATGACACCCAGAGGCAGAGGCATAATGGGACTTGTAGCAACAGCTGGAGGTCCACTAATTGCATATCCCTGATCTAAAACATCATTGTACACTTTAAGGCTGGGTTCACACTGATGCTGATACCGAGGACCAGCGAGATATATTTCGGTGAGATTTACATCAATACAAAATAAATGGGTGCAAATCACACTGCAAAGAATCGCATGCGATTTAAACATGACTGCGGTACAATTCCTGTCCGAAACGCTTGCGATTTCCCCCACCACTCCTGTGTGTACAGTTTATTAAAAATGGAAATTCTGCTTATCCAGTTCCTCCCCCCCTCCAGTGTTACATTTGGCACCTTTCAGAGGGGAAGCAGATACCTGTCTAATTCAGGTATTTGCTCCCACTTCCGGCAAAAGATGGCCGCAGAATCCGCGGCTATCTATGCCTTGTCCGGCGCCTCCTCCGTCCCCCCCGACTCGCGCATGTGCACTAGGGAAACAGGCTGTGAAGCTGCAATGCTTCACTTCCTGATTCCCTTACTTAAGATGCCAGCGGCTCCACACGAAGCCGAGGGATGGGTTGGCTTCAGGTGAGGACATCTGGACAGGTAACTGTCCTTATTTTAAAGGTCAGTAGCTGCAGTATTTGTAGCTGCTGACTTAATTTTTTTTGCAGGCAGAACTCCGCTTTAATGTAGGCTAAAACATTTTTAATAAACTGCCCACTAGAATGGCACTTCTCTTTCTACACACACACACACACAGGAGTCAGATCTGACTAGGAAGCCCTGCACCATAAAGGAGACAGGCAGGCTCACCAGGATATCAATATTTATACATGTATATAAAAGAAAGGCAGAATAATAAAGTGATTCTAAAAGCTCGTTTTTGCTTTTGTTTTTTGATTAAAATAACGTCACACTTATCTGATCTGTCCAATGGTTTTGCACAGAGCAGCCCGGATCCCCCTTCCCCCGTTTGCACTCCTGGCTCTCCCCCCTGCCAAGTGCCTTTAGAGCAAGCCCTTTGCTATAGGGGCACTTTTGCATGCTCGCTCCAGAGCTGGCTCTGTGCATCAATAAGACAAACAGAGCATGGCTTAGCCCCAACCCCTGCTCCCTCAATGGCTGCAATTGGCTTTGCTCTCACACATCAGAGATCGGGCTCAGGTAAATATTTAGGGGGTTGGGATGGAGGTGCTTGCAGAAGGTTTTAGAGAATGCATATAAAGTGGGGCTTATAACTACTTTAAAATAGAATAGAAAAAGGAATGCGCATTTGCAGTTTTAATTTTTGGGTTAGCATACAGGCAGTCCCCGATTTAAGAACACCCGAGTTACGAACGACTCCTAATTACGAACGGCCTCAAATGCCGGCCACTTGTGCTCCACGCTGGTCCTGGATACCTCCGGACACATCCCATAATGCAGTACTACATGTACTGTATGGCCAGAAGAGTCCCAGATAACGTAACAAGCCCCCAGAACATCCCACATCCATGCACAGGCGGACGTTACACTTACGAATGCAGTGTTCCGAACGGAAGTTACACTTACAAATGCAGTGTTGCGACTTACGAACAACTTCGACTTATAAACAAACCTACAGTCCTTATTGTGTTCGTAACTCAGGGACTTCCTGTACACTGTAATAATCCCCAGATCTACCAATATTTTGTGGGATCACGAGATCCCTTTTCTTGAAGAAGGGGGGTCCTGTATATCCCTGTATAATGTTCTGTTGATTGTTTATTATTTAAGCATAACTAAACCCTCCTATCCTTTTAAGCCAAGAAAACTGCCATCTTGGCCTCTGATTTACAACTGCCATGACGCTGTATTTGTGATCAGTTATGACACCAGCCATTTCATGGTTTGACAGATTAGTTGAGAGCACAACCAATGTGCCCATTACAATCCTGACATGCCGGGATGTAACAGTTTTTTTAAACTGTTAAATCTATGGGTTTAGTTCCACTTAAATATCTAAAACACAAGCTTGCTGTAATGCTAAATCTTTGATTATCCTAGGCAATGCTCTGGACGTTGGAGCGCCGTGTGTCATCTCTAGCTGACACCACAAAACAGACATCACCACATGATGAATGAACAGGTAGGTTGTGTTCACTTTGGTAGAGACTTTTCTCCCTGTCTTAAATATGAAAACTTTTCAGAAAACAGCTCAAGGCTAGAAGTGTGTGTATAAAGGCAATATCTTAAATCTTCATACTTACTTGCCCGTAAGAGCTGGTGGACAGACGCAGAAGATCCCGCACCAGGTCTTGGTGGACTTTTTTGTATTCACAGCCTTCAACGGTCAACATTCTCAACTGCAAAATCATGAATTACAGGTTTAACCAATTGCCTACCAGGCCAATTCTGACATTTCTCTCCTACATGTAAAAATCATAATATTTTTCCTAGAAAATTACACAGAACCCCCAAACATTAGATTGTTTTTTTAGCAGAGACCATAGAGAATAAAATGGCGGTCGCTGCAACTTTTTATCTCGCATGGTATGTGCGCAGCAATTTTTCAAACACATGCATCCATTAAAAAAAAAAAAAAAAAACTGTAACGTTAGCCAAATTTTTTTGCATAATGTGAAAGATGATCTTACGCCAAGTCAAAATTGCTCATGCTTGTGGAATGGCGCCAAACTTCGGTACTTAAAAATCCCCATAGGCGACGCTTTAAATTTTTTTACAGGTTGTATGGTTTTTAGTTACAGAGGAGGTCCTGGGCTAGAATTATTGCTCTCGCTCTAATGTTCGTGGCGATACCTCACATGTGTGGTTTGAAAGTGGTTTACATATGTGGCCGCTACTTGTGTATGCGTTCACTTCGGGCGAGCACACGAGGACAGGGGTGCTTTTAAAAGAATAAATACATTATTGTTAATTTTACTTTTAATTTTCTAGTTTGATGCTTTCTTTTTACATTTTTTTTGCTCATTTTTATTCCCATTACAAGGAATGTAAACATTCCTTGTAATAGGAATAGTGCATGACAGGTCCCCTTTACAGTGAGCTCTGGGGTCAATAAGTCCCCAGATCTCACTTCTCGAATGGGAAGCCTGAAATCAAAAAAGATCCTGGTTTCCCAGCAGAGGCGGTGGCATTTTTTCAAAAACCATAACATCATCCGAACAATCAGAGACTCCAGGGACCATCTGGCCCGTGGAAATCTCTACGGTCAACATCCGCCAGCGGTCGTTCCTCCTCCAGTTCGTTGATGGCAGGGGCGAGCTAGAAGAAGCAATGGAGGGCAGCGGGAGGGACAATGTCCCCTCCCACCGCCTATAAGAACGATCAAGAGGCTGACCGCCTAAAACACACGGCCACTAACTGACAGATACTAAATACTGACCCAAAACACTAACCCTGGCACTGACCTACATGAAACCTTGATCTAGGTATTTTTTTATTATTATTTTATTATTTATTTTTATTATTTATTTTATACACACATTTTTTTTCTTTCTCTGCAAGGAGGAATAGCAAGAGATTATATGTATCTCTCACCTCCATTCACAGAGAAAAAAGATACAGGGGTGGGCTTCATAGTGACTGATAGCCTCTGATTGGCTATCATAGTTATCACAGTGATCACGTGACCTGGAATCAAGAATTTCAGGTCCCGTTTGTTAGTACGGGCCCTGGGGCTCTCCGTAGGACCCTGGTCTCTGTGCTGGGAGATATGCAAATATACGACCCCACGGAAAAAAGCTCAGTCCAGTGGGGCCATATATTTGCATACGGTCGGTGTGAAGAGGTTAAAATTGCATATCAAACCTTTTCCATTTTTCTTTTTTAGGCCAAATATTGCAGAGAAGGTGGAAATCTTTACATGACCGTGTGCAGATGGATTTAACAGAGGAGGAGAAGGCGATGCATAGTGGGTCTTCAAACGCAGGAATTGACATCCACGTAAAGTTTAGAAATTTTTCCAGATGCATGCGTAGTTGGGTATACAAATTTAAAAAGTACGCCAAAGGGTGACGCTGGGACATAATATGGAGCGTTCAGAAATGACGACGAAGGCTGCTTCTCCCCCCCCTCCAGCTGTCTCCGCAGCCTCGGTAAAGCAATCAGCAGAATGGCCTCATCGATTTTCAGGATGACGGGATCCATGACGGCAATCAGAAGCTCACAGATGCTTTTAGATGCACTTATGATTGTTACTGTTCAATACAACACAATCAGTTATGACCCCCAGATCACTTATGGAATATTGAGGTCAACTGATGAAGCATTCAGGCAAAATAATGATGAATTCCGATTGCTAATTACTGCAACTCTGGAACACCAAAAGTCCTGTTTTGAAATGTGTATTCTGCCCTCCCCTGGGTGAAATGTGCACAGCGTGTTCCCAGGGCAGCACAGTGACATAATGGATGGCATATCTGTCGGGCAGCACATGGGTTCAAATCCCAACGACGACACTAACTGCATGGAGTTTGCATGATCTCCCTGTGGATTGATAGGTTTCTTCCCACCCTCCAAAGACATGCTGGTAGTTTACTTGGTCCCTATCATGTGTGTGTGTGTGTGTGTATATATATATATATATATATATATATATATATATATATATATATATATATACACACACACACACACACACATACACTATATATACACACACAAATACCTGTGTGTATATATATATATATATATATATATATATATATATATATATATATATATATATATATATGTATGTATGATCTGACAGATTTATTGGGACTGTGCCCTAAAGCAGACAAAAACTCTGACTGTCCAGACTACGTCCAAGAAATGCATTCTCTTCCGCTGAACGAGGCTGAGAGAAAAAGGAAGGCGAAATGTCCTCAAATGTAAGGCCAATACCACCTTTGCCAAGGATGGAATAGGACGCAACACCACCTTGTCGTGGTGAAGAATTAGGTATGGTTCCCTACATGAAGGGGCAGCCAATTCCGACACCCTTCTAACCGAGGTGATGTCCATCAGGAAAGCTAGTTTGTGTGACAATAATGCCCCGTGCACACGATCGGACATTCTGACAACAAAATCCAAGGATTTTTTCCGACGGATGTTGGCTCAAACTTGTCTTGCATACACACGGTCACACAAATCTTGTCGGAAATTCCGAATGTCAAGAACGCGGTGACGTACAATGACCCAAGACAAAAGAAGTTCAATAGCCAGTGAGGCTCTTCTCCTCGATTCCGAGCATGCGTAGAACTTTGTGCGTCGGAATCGTGTACACACGATCAGAATTTACGACAACGGATTTTATTGTCGGAAAATTTGAGATCCAGATCTCAATTTTTGTGTGACGGAAATTCGGATGGAAAACGCCCGATGGAGCCTGCACACGGTCGGAATTTCCGACAACAAGCTCCCATCGAACATTTTCCGTTGGAAAGACTGACCGTGTGAACAGGGCATAAGCCTAATGAAATTTCCTTGATAGGCTCGAATGGTTGTTTCCGTAACACAGACAGCACCATATTTAAGTCCCAAGGACACATAGGTGACCTAATGGGGAGTTGCCCCTGCATAAAGGTTCGGACCAGCGAATGGGAGGCTAAAGGCCTTTGGAAGAAAACTGACAAGGCCGAAATCTGACCCCTGATTGTACTCAAAGCCAATCTGATTTCCACAGCCGACTGTAGAAAAGAGGGAATTTTCCCAATCACGTATTTCCAAGGATGCTACCTTCTGGCTTCACACCAAGCAATATAAGTCTTCCAGACCTTATAACAGATCTTCCTAGTGACCGCTTTCCTGGCATTCACTAGGGTAGACATCACCGGTCCCGAGACGCCACAATCCTTCAACACCCTGGCTTCAATAGCCATACCGTCAAATTTAGAGACTGTAAATTGGGGTGGAATATAGGACCTTGGAGACAATAGACCGGGGCAGCGCAGAAGCGCCCATGGCCTGTCTATTGCCAATCTCACGATCTCTGGGAACCAGGACCTTCTGGGCCAGGTCAGTGCCACCAGGATGACTGGAACCCCCTCTTCCTGAATCCTGCACAACAAACATGGAAGGAGAGGGATCAGGGGGAAAACAGAAACCAGAGAGAACTGGCTCCATGGAATTACCAGAGCATCTGCTCCGATCGCCAGGGGATCCCTTGTTCGAGACACAAGCTGATGTAGCTTGCTGTTGAACCTGGATGCCAATAGATCAACATTTGGCCATCCCCATTGCTGGCAAATTTCCCGAAACACGTTCGGGTGTGGGGACCATTCCCCTGGGCACATCTGCTGGCGGCTGAGATAATCTGCCTTCCAGTTCTCTACCCCCTGGGATATGGACTGCCAATAGAACCTGTACATGTCCCTCTGCCCAGACTACTATGTGGTTCACCACCTCCTGAGCTGAACGACTCCTGGTACTGCCTTGGTAGCTGATATAGGCCACTGTAGTGGCATTGTCTGACTGAATCCTGAAAAGGCAGTCCTGAAGCTCCACCATCCAGGACAGTAGGGCCAGAAGCAGCTCTGTTCTGCCCCTGACCATCTCCCCTGAGTTGTGAGCCCTCCCCAGCCAGAGAGACAGGCGTCCATGGTCAGTACTCTCCAAGACACCGGGAGGAAGGATCTTCCCTTTCGCAGGTTCTGATCCTGCAACCACCAGCTTAGGCTTAAGTGCACCCGGGGAGATAAGGACATGGGGTAATCCATGGCTTGCACTCTCTTGTTCCAAGCTGGCAAAATGTCTTTTTCTATAAGCCAGGAATGGAATTGGACATAGGGAACTGTCTCTAAGAAGAACACCATCCTTCCCAGAAGACTCATACAGAGCCGAATAGAGGGTTGCCTGGGGCTCTTACCCAACCCACCTGATCCTTCAGGCACAGGATTTTTACGGGTGGCAAAAATACCCTTGCCCGGACCCTACTTAGGATCAGACCTAAATACTTCAGAGACTGAGCTGGCCTCAGGGCTGACTTTTTGGTATTTATGATCCAGCCCAGGTTTTCTAAACATCGCACTGTCCAGGCTACGCTCTATTCTAGGGCCTGCAGAGAGTGATCGCTGAGCGGGAGAGTATCCGAGCACCAAGATTCCCTGGGCCCTTAAAATACCCAGTACTGGTGCTAAGACCTTTGTAAACAACCGGGGTGCTGTGGCAAGCAGGAAGGGCAGAGCCACAAACTGGAAATGCCGTTCCTCCACTGCAAATCGCAGGAACCTCTGATGAGGTTGAACGATAGGTACGTGTAAATATGTCCTTGATATCGATGGAGGCTATAAAAAAAAAAAGTCTCCCATCTGGAATGAGTCTGCTACCGAGCAGACTGACTCCATCCGAAAGGACTGGATTAGTAGACACTGGTTCAGGGATCTTAGATCCAAAACGGGCCTTGTGTCCCCATTGGGTTTTTGAACCTTGAACAGGTTTGAATAAAACCCCAGGCCCCTTTCGGGTACAGGAACCTGTATAATCACTCCCTGATGCACTAAATGATCTAGTGCCTGAAATAATAAGTCTCTTTTTGGAGGATCCGAAGGAAAGATGGCTCTTAGTAACCTCTGAGGAGGAAACCCCCTCAATTCCAGCTTCTAACTGCGGGATACTGTCGAGGTGACCACTCCAAATGTCCACAAAGTGAAGCAGCCTTCCCCCCACTTGATGAAGTGGGGGCATCCCCTTAAAAGGAGGGCTTGGTGCCAGGTTTAGAAGAGTTTTGGACCCAGGGTTTCTTCTGGCCCTGCGGCTTGCCCCTGGCTTTAGCGCCCTGTTGGTGGCAGAACTGCCTTGGTGCTGAGGCACCTGAGGAAGTGTTCCCTCAAGGTTTTAAACAAGGGACACCTGGTCTTTCTCTTCACAGGAAGTAGAGAGCTCTTCCCTCTGGAAATATTTTGGATATACTTGTCCAAATCACCACCAAACAAGCGTACCCCATAGAAGGGGAACCCTGCCAACAATTTCTTACAGGGAAGCTTGCCTGACCAGTTCTTAAGCCACAGAAGTCCGCGCATGTGTACAGGCAGGAGAGCCAAGCGAGAGACTTGCTGCATGGAATCCTTCAAGGCATCTACAGCAAAACACAGTGTTCGAGAGATATCTGTCCTGATCTCAGCAGGATCATCCTGGTTAGGCCTGTCAGACAAGATCCTCTAAGGACTTGCAGACTCCAATTGCTGAACTGGCCAAAGAAAAGAAAGCCCTTAATAGTGACTCCAGTTTCTTGTCAGCAGGGTCCTTCAAGCCCAGTGCGTTATCCACCGTACAAGTTAAGTTCTTATTTAAGGAAGAGACTGCCGCATCTATGGCTGGCATACTCCACTTCTTAACAAAATTATCCTCCATGGGATATAAAAGGGAAAACTTTTTAGGAGTAATGAAAATCCTGTCAGGATGTTCCCAATCAGCATACGCCACTTGCTTTAACAGTGGGTGCAAGGGAAAAGCCTGTGCAGCCCGAGAAGGCCTCAGGAACACCAAAGAGGACCAGGGGGGCTCAGGAACCTCTGCAGGGGGCAACAAAGGCAGAATGAACCATCTTGATAAGAGTCTGGATCAAAAGCCTCTGACTGAGAGGCTGATACCAACTGGAAATCTTCTGGCTCAGACTCATCTGTCTGGCCCTCCACAGAAGCCTTAGCAGTTAGCTCTTCCCCTTCATCAACCTATTCCCGCTCCAAGTTAGGAGGATCAGGGGAGGGGGTTCTGTCACGCTTCTTTCCATCCTGCTAGATGGAGGCAATCATGCCAGCAATCCTGTCCTCTAACCCAGCTAGAGCTGAAGACAGATCATCCCTGGTGATAAAGGCTGAAGCAGCAGCGTTGGCAGTAGGCACAATACCAGACAGGCACAGCTGCACAGATTGCCCAGAAGCCTCTGGTCTCCCAGGGGATACAACACTAGGGGTTCGACTAGGCTCCTCAGGAGCTAATAAAGACATGGATGTGCCTCTCCCTGTAGTGTTAGCCCCACTCCTCTTTTTTGAAGACATTGCAAGCCACAAAAAGCCACTAAAGAGTACCTGGGTTTAGTATTCAAACCACCCCAGAAGGGAGACCCTTTAATAGGGCTCACCAAGCCCCTATGCAACAATCCTGCTAAGAACCTTAGCTGCCAACCAACACCTAATGACTCACGTGACCCGGGTAAGAAGGAATGAACTACTGAAGTTAATGGTCCAGAGCCTGCTCTGTGTCCCACAGCTGTCCCTTGGAAGCACTGAATATCAACCACACACAGCTTAAATAAAATGGCTGTGCGCTGGGACGCTCTGCGCACGTGCGCAGTCACAGCGGACGTGCGCAGCTGTGTATGCTCATGAAGCGACTCCTCGTGAACCATCCATAGTGCTACCGCACATGTGCGGCTCTGTGTGAACGCATCATTCTGTGAGGCGAAGCCGCACGTGACATGGCTGCCAGTACAACTGTGAACCCGCATGTGCAATGGTGAACCATCATCCGCACTGGCATACCATCATGCGCAATAGCAAATTCTTGTGCGCGGACTTAAACATAAGAAACGGCAGCCAAGACAACAAGAGAAGGTACTCTTATCCAAAACACCAGCAGCTAGCCAAACTCCCCCTGCAGTCACCGCTACACAGGTGTCCAGCCTCTTGCTAGTTTGACAGTTTAACTTACCTGTCCAGGCACAGGGCAACCTTAGAAACTAAGAGCCCAATCTTTACTCATCACGGCTGGTTCCATCACTTGAGGACCTTCAAGGACTGGGTACCCTTTTCATGTTTTAGGGTCCACACCCTTGGACCTGTACAGCACCCTACAGGAATGCCTTAGCTCTGTGATGTCCAGGATTCCACTGCACAGGGTTCAGCGCCCAAAGGTTACGTTACAAGCAAAGCCTTGCAGGATCCTTGCATCTTCTTTCCGAGGCTCGGGTACCATATATTTAAACATATAAGCTTTTCTTCAAATGGATCTGATTGGTCAATCCCTTGCTTCATTTAAGAACCATTTTGGGAATCAAGACCTGGAGCTCAAGAGAGCTCAAACAAGCTTACCCATCCACCTTGCAGACACTGGTAAAAAAAACCTGAAGTACTTCCTGTATGGGAGGGGTTATATAGAGGTGGACTTCCCATCTAAGACTTTGGTCTACCAGTGTTCATTCACCTAGAAATGGCGTATAACCCAGTAAGTAATGAATAATAGCCTAACTCTGTGTCCCGTGATGTACGATAAAGAAAATAAACTTTCCACAATTGGTCTAAACTTATAAAACTAAAACATACCTCATGTTGCAACATGACTCTGTCAATCAGCAATGCTCGAATGTGCCTCTTCTTTCCTTGAAGCTGAAAGTCAAATAAATCATTAAAGCGATAGAAAACAAACAAACATGTTATACTTACCTGCTCTGTATAATGGATTTGCACAGACTAGCCCAGATCCTCCTCTTCTCGGTTCCCACGCCAGCATTCCTGTCTCCTGATTGGCTCACTGTCTGTGATTGACAGCAGTGGGAGCCATTGGCTGCCAAAAGCCAGTCAGGATTGCTAGTCCCTGGAGAGGTAAGGCTCTCGTGGACATCGCTGCATCGAGAAGGTGCTCAGGTAAGTATTAGGGAGGGCTGCTGCACACAAGAGCTTTTTTACTTTTATGCATTTCCTCACGCGAGTGAGGAAAAGCCGATACATGGCTCTTCCTGTTAAAACCGTGGTCATCTGCGATTGGACACAGCTGATCATGTGGTAAAGAGCCTCCGTCAGAGACTCTTTACTAAGATGGGTGTTGCGGTGTGTCAGACTGACACCACACACCACCGATCGCCGTGCGCCCCCACGGGCACGTGCCAGCTGTTATCCTGAAAGACGTCATATGACGTTCAGTCAGGATAACGGAACCACCGCCAGGCCATCATTTTGCTATAGGCTGGGCAGGAAGTGGTTAACACAAGAGTGGTCACGCTGTCTCCCTCCCTTCGCCTCCATTAATTTTACAGTTGGAGTCCCACCTCTAGTTTGACAGCATCACCCCTAGGTCGTCCGTTCCTTTTGCATAGTTATAAGGACTGCCCGCTCATAAAGCCCCTCCCCCCTTATTTGGGTCTGTATTGTTGCCATGTTTATTCTATGTGTTATTTCTTTAACTTCATCATTCATACTTCCCATGAGTGGTCGAGCGCTGATAGCCTAGCGCCATTCCTCCCATTGGGGAAATAATCATTTTTTATTTTCACGTAGGTGCATGTTCGTGCCATATGAATTTTCTGATGAGGAAAGTATGAAAAAAAAAAAAACCTTAAGCCAATTAGTACCTTCTTTTTTGATTAAACCTGACTGAATTTCTAGATTTCATGTGAGCCCAAAGAAATCGGTTATTAAAACATTAAAAAACACACATGTTAGACCCGGTTCACACAGAAGCAGCACGACTTGCAGGTCGCCTCAGCGAGGCGACTTGCAAACAACTTCCGCGGCGACTTGCAAAACGACTTCTGTATAGAAGTCTATGCAAGTCGCCCCCAAAGTCGTACAGGAACCTTTTTCTAAGTCGGAGCGACTTGCGTCGCTCCGATTAGAACGGTTCCATTGTACAGAACGGGAGGCGACTTGTCAGGCGACTAGGTCGCCTGACAAGTCATCCCTGTGTGAACCGAGTCTTACAATGGAAGGACAGTTTTTATATGTATAACTCACCCGATTTTCCATGGACTTTTTGACAAGTGTAAAACTCTTCCATCTGGAGTCAAACTCATGTTTGTGGGATCCCTGGAATTGTAGAACGTCGCTGATGATCTGCGGATGACAATACCAG
Organism: Lithobates clamitans; assembly: GCA_037952925.1. NCBI lineage: Eukaryota > Metazoa > Chordata > Amphibia > Anura > Ranidae > Lithobates > Lithobates clamitans. Next base: position 28,723 of record JBBGZY010000619.1, on the reverse strand, counting down.
TCAGACACGGGTTAATAGTGGCAATACAATGCATTTTCTTTAATAACTGTAGAAGCAAACCATCTCCAAATAGTACTGGGTTCTCTATGGGAAAAGCGAGGAACTGGCTGGAGAGGTTTCAGTCTACAAATACAATATTTGTGATTAATCTTCCTTCATTCTCATCTCCCACAAAAAATGAAATGTTCCTTATTTGCACACGAGTGTAATTCTACATATTATGAAGTATTGTTATGGAAGGTATTGGTGATCACTTTGAAGATGAATATTCTCTTTAATAACCCATACCCATCTATTGATGACCTAAGTGTGCCAACCATCTGCTCTGTACAGGGACTTACCTTTATTATAAGAAATAAAGACTTGATATCATCTTCTGAGTTGTCAAGTATGAAGTCTGTGGATGGAAATAAAGAAAATGATGACTGCATTCCTTCCCTGGATATGTCTAAAATATGGATAGTCTGTTTTAGCATATAAAGCCGAGTCCAGTCCAAGGTCCAATATTCTATCCGATGGATACAGTTTCAAGGCCTCATGCACAAGGGACGATTTTTTTTCCTTCCCTGGTTGCCCTAGCATTTTGCAAATGCCTTTAAAGTGGAAGTAAACCCTCATTTCATTTTTAGCCAAGGAAGCTGCCATCTTGGCCTCTGTTTAATCTTCAACTGCCATTATGCTGCACATGTGATCAGTTATGACACCAGCCATTGGATGGTTTGATAGTTTGGTTGAGAGCACAAACAATATGAGTTACATTGCTGACAAGTGCCAGGAATGTAACTTTTTTGAAACTGTGAAATCGATGGGTTTACTTCTGCTTTAAGGCGTGTCAAGCGTTTGGGCATTTTTTAATTTTATTGGCCAGGTTATTAATTTATTCTAGCCATTGGAATGAACAAACGCTTAATCACTAAACATATGCCCATGTACACGCCTTTAGATGCATCTAGTGTTTTTTCTGCCAAAAGGCTCCTCTCCTGAACTAGCAAGTGATGGGGTTTTTTTTCTGCCTCTAAACACCTGTAAAACACCTATGTGTGCAAGGACACCTAGGATAGCATAGAGGGGCATTTAGAAGTAATAAAATACCCAAACACCTCTAAGACTTGTGTGTTTTTAATGCCTTGTGTGCATGAGTACCCCAAGTTCACACCATCAATGCATAATTAAAACACCAACTTTTTTAACTTATCACACTAGCATCTGTGAAACTATCATAAAATGATATGAGACATGTATAACATAGAACACGTCAATCTGGTGAGTTTGTTTTTGTTGGGAGATTGCTGGGTGGTGGAAAAAAGTTGCCATCTGTCTATAAATGACCAGATGATGCTTTTCACTGAAAATCATGTTCTGTTTTTTACGTGGACTTTGTGCATTTTTGCACTTAAGATGTTTTCATTCATTTATTAGCACTATTACTGCACAACATGGTTTCTTAATTGCACCGAGCATTGTTTTATAAGTTATACATTATCGCATAACTGCAAATTTGAAAAAAAAAAAAAAAAAGGAGACAAAGGACTTACGCAAAAGTTTCCTGAGCGTTTTTGCAATGGATTCTCTGTAGTTTGTTCTAGAATAATCTGGAATAAAAATGTAAACACATGTATTAGACAAGTGAAATCTATTCAATATGACCCATGACTCAAATTTATGCTAAACAGTAGTGCCACGCTTCTCCTATGCACCAGTTATTGCTACAGAATCACCAGTAGGGGGAGTATGACACCAGCCTTCAGCATAATAACTCCTGAATGACACCTGTAAAGTCTTCAAAGGATAAAATCACCTTTTGGGAAAAAATAATAAATGCACATTTATTTGCAGGTAAAAAAATCTGCATTTATTTTTTGGAGCCAGTAAAGTAATGCACGTACGATCAGCAGATCTGCCAGTGTATCTATGTGCCCAAAAATCCTGCCAGGAAGAAAGAATGAAGTTCATTGAAATCTACAAGTCAACAGCCACAAAGGCTGCCGGACGTTGTAGTTTTATATCTACAGGACACTGTGGAGATGATCCCTGCAAGCTGTCAGATTGGGGATGAGCGGGGGGCAGTCCGTTCATAACATGGTATGAAAGGTGAACTTATCCTTTAATAGCAGGGGTCTCAAACTGGCGGCCCTCCAGCTGTTGCAAAACTAGAAGTCCCATCATGCCTCTGCCTGTGGGAGTCATGCTTGTAACTGTCAGCCTTGCAATGTCTCATGGGACTTGTAGTTTCACAATAGCTGGAGGGCCACCAGTTTGAGACCCCCTGCTTTAAAGTGATTCTAGAAACATTTTTATACTTACCTGCACTGTGCAATTGTTTGGCAGCTTCGGTCCTCCTCTTCTGGGGTCCCCCCAGATACTCCTGGCTCCTCCCCTCTGCAGAGTGCCCCCAGAGCAAGCTGCTTGCTCTGGGGGCATTTGAGTGTCCTCATCCTGAGCCAGCTCTGTGACTCCACACAGAGCACAGCTCAGCACTGCCCCCTTCTCTCTCTTCCAATCAAGATCAGGCACAGGTAAGTATTTAGGGGTATTTAGGTGAGTTCACTATTCTGTGGGAGGAGGCTGATCACATGACCGCTCGGTACCTAGGGGGATCTTGGAAATACACAGACGGGGCTCCATATCTAGATGTCAGATCTATCGATGCTTCAAGTCATACATCAGCCCACCTGTACCCTACACGAAGGGTTCCTTCAACAGATACCGCTTTAGGATCTAAGACCTATTGATGGCAGGACATTGATACAGGAAGGCACGATCTCTGGAAGCAGATGACGGCATCCATCTACAACCGGGGGTGGTAATGTACTGTGGCTGTTTTCATTTTTGATCAATCTCTACATGCCAGTTGTGCAACTTACAACAGCCCATCACTACCGGTCTTCTGAGAAGACACTCAGATCAGGATATTCTGGACTGCAGGCTACTTACAGCAACATTCCTTTGACTGCGGTATATACTTATACAACATTGAACTTTGCCATTCTTGCCCATACTTTTATGCTGCCCGGTTCCTTGAGATTGTAGATGTCAGTTGGGCACCCCCTCTAGCTGGTGTCCACCATGAGCCCCCAAGATACACTGTGACCATATCACTGTCATTCCCCTTTCCCCATCCTCCATCCCTTCTCGAGCCCCACTTACCCACCCAGGGGATTGAGGTCAGCCTTGGGGCCTCACCCAGCATTTTCTGGACACTTCCCACGGTGGACGACAAGGCTGACACCAATTTCACTCGCGTCTGGACGCAGTTTGTGTTTGTTTTGTGTTACATGTTGTTTTGTTCCCCCAGTTTTCTGTGGTTGCGACAGACCAGCCTATCCAGGTGGTCGGCAATCTTTTACCAGGAACAGTACACCATTGGGTATTTACCCTTCTACCTGAAATTTGTGTATACGCCAATAAATTTTCATTTTTGATATAATTACCTGTGTTTTGCCTTTCATTAGCCCCGCTTTTCTCTGTCCCCTCCTGTTGGGATACTTTGTATAGTCCCTTTTGGGGTTGAAGCGCAATTACAGTGGTTTTCCTAGGCATACACTGCTCGCATGGGAGTCAAGCCTCCTTCCTTCTTTGTATTTATTTAAGTATTTAGGGGGGCTGGGGAGCTGCATAAACAACATTTTTTAACTTAATGCATAGACAGGTTAAAAAAACTTGTACCTTTAGAAGCACTTCAATGCTCCTGACCGGCATATGCATTAACCTCTTTACACCCCAGTAATTCACATGGTTGGTGGCAAAAAGCTGGGCTTTAGCGCCCACACGCCACACATATGCATCGCTGGCCAGGCAATGTTTATGCGCTAAGAGCACACTCCCAGAACAAAGACCAAGATGCCGAAATCTGCTCTCACTCCCGGGGAAAATATTGGTAGCCCTCAGGAACAGCTTCCGATCAGATGACCACTGTGACAGCCAAACGAAGGGGTCACATGATCGCCGATCCTTCCTGTCCACCCGGGAGTTAAGAACTTTTAAAGGGGATGCAAGGGTTGGCAGGAAGAGGTTAAAGGGGCATATACTTCAAAAAGACAGAAAATATACACAAGGTACTACAATATATTTTACACCTATGTACAATTGCTTTGTTTTCTGTGCTGTACTCTATATACCTTCCTTGTAACAGTTGAAAAACCAACAAAATTTACGTGAAAGAGATAGAAAGTACAAGCCAAAAGGACATAGGTGCTGATTTTTTGTGTTGGAAATCTAAACCAGAACCTGCGAGTATTCATCTTTCTTTCTATATAAGAATGGAAACAAGAAATCCGATTACAAAGCCATTTCAGGGGTTAAAGTATGGCGCCTCTGAAAGACAAACTGTCCCTGCTGCTCACAGTCATGCGGGTTAGAAATTCAGTAGGAAAGTTACATGAAGATACATGAAGGCCATCAACATTTTTAGGTCTTCGTAATAATCATAGGTTGTACTCACCATAGTCTATACCGGTGAAGAGCTTTGTCTCATCCAGAGACACCATACTTGTAACCCTGTGAAAATATAATACAGAAACACTTTTAGCCATGCATATCCCATAATATATTCAATGAAATCACAATCCATGAAAGGCTTAACAGCATCCTAATAAAAAAGTAACTAGCATCACTTACATCATTTCTGGTATCTGTATTCTAACTGCAGCACACTAACTCTAAGCCTTTAACATTATAACTTACTGAATCAGTAGGTTGCATCTGCAAACCTGTATTTTGCCCACACTGGGCAAATTTTTTTTTTGTTTGGAATATATTAGAGAAGGTTGTAACAGTTTATTTTTTGCTGCCTTTGTTGCACTGGAAAGATTTCCCTTCATTTCCTGCAACAAAAAGAAGAGGTGCAAATAATTTCTACAAAGTGAGGGGAATGTCTCCTGTATTAAAGTGGTAGTAAACCGCATCATTTTTTTTTTTTTTTTTAACCACTTGCCCACCAGGCTTATTCTGACATTTCTCTCCTACATGTAAAAATCATCATTTTTTTGCTAGAAAATTACATAGAACCCCCAAACATTATATGTTTTTTTTAGCAGAGACCCTAGAGAATACAATGGCGGTCATTGCAACTTTTCATCTCGCACGGTATTTGCGCAGCAATTTTTCAAATGCGTTTTTTTTTTTTGGAAAAAAAAAATGTTTCATGCTAAAAAAAACAAACAAAAAACAGTAAAGTTAGCCAATTTTTTTCCGTAATGTGAAAGATGACGTTGCGCCAAGTAAATAGATACCCAACATGTCATGCTTCAAAATTGCACTGGCTCGTGGAATGGCGCCAAACTTCAATACTTAAAAATCCCCATAGGCGACACTTTAAAAAATTTTACTGGTTACATGTTTTGAGTTACAAAGGAGGTCTAGGGCTAGAATTATTGCTCTCGCTCTAATGATCACGGCGATACCTCACATGTGTGGTTTCAACACCGTTTTCATATTTGGGCGGGACTTAAGTATGCGTTCGAGCACACAGGGACAGGGGCACTTTAAAAAAAAAATTTTATTATTGTTAATTTTACTTGAATTTTTCTAATTTGACACTTTAAAAAAAAAAAAAAAAAATGTTTTGATCACTTTTATTCCTATTACAAGGAATGTAAACATCCCTTGTAATAGGAATGTGGCATGACAGGTCCTCTTTACAGTGAGATATGTGGTCAATAAGACCCCACATCTCACCTCTAGGCTGGGAAGCCTAAAATCAAAATTAAAAAAATAAATAAATAAATAAAAATACATCACGGCTTCCCAGCCGAGGTGGTGCCAGTTTTTTGAATGCGGAGGCCGGGCGTGACGTCATACCATCGCGCCCAACCTCCGACGATCATATAGACTCCGGCGACCACCGCTGACAGACGCTGCGATCTTCACCCGGCCGTCTAAATGGCCGCACCACGATGCATGCGCTGGTGACGTCACTGGCTGCATGCAGTGTAAATATCTCCTAAACAGTGCAAGTTCAGGAGATATTTACTGTACCTACATAAGCCTTATTATAATGCTAGTGCCTTTAACTTCTGGACGATGGGGCCCTGCACTGTTTTACTTTAAAGGAAACGTTCACCTTTGTTAAGGAAATAATTCACATCTTTTTGCAGGTAAAAAATATGTGAATTTATTATTTTTTTCTTATTAGGAGCCTGTAAAGCTTTGCACCCATTGATCAGCGAGATCACATGTGCAATCTCAGGCTCCTGTAGACTATCAGTGTAGTGTCTACCCATACCTGGTACGTTCTGGCAATTACTGAATGACAAGAAGCATCAATGAATTATCTAGCGTGATCATCAGTGCCCTGGTAGTTCGATCAAAAAAACGGGTTTCCCCAAGTGCGACCACCCGTAGGCGCGCAGGATACAACATCGCATAAGGCAAATTAAGATCTCTTAATCTTCGTTTAACATCCATGAACTTTGCTGGCTGTTTCTGGAGTTCAGCCGAGAAGTCCGGGAACAGGGATATCTTGGAATTTTCCACAACTAGCTTGCCTCCTATGGTTCTGGCCTTGGCAAGAATGGCATCTCTATCTTTGTAGTTGAGGAGCTTAAAGAGAAAAGCGCGAGGATGGTTGCCAGGGGGTAGTGGGCGGGATGGCACTCTGTGCGCTCTTTCAACTGCAAATAGCGGAGAGAAAGCTTCCTTTCCGAATGTAGTGAGAAGCAATTGCTCAATGAAAGTGACCGGGTCTTTACCCTCTATTCTTTCCGGAAATCCCAGGGCACGTACATTGTTGCGACGCATGCGATTTTCTAAATCATCCAAGCGAGCTGCATGCTGGTCTGTGAGATGGCAGTTATACTTTAAGTCTCTCTGCATGGGTACAAGATCATCTTCAATCACACTAACCCTGCTCTCTATTGCAGCTGTGCGCTCTCTCAGCTTTTGCATGTCCTGTCTCACAAAGGATATCTCAGCTTTAACGCCTTTAACTTCATCTGTCAGATTTGCTATGGATCTGTTACATATAGTCACTGCTGAGAGTATGTCCCTGAGAGTGGGTTCAGTATTATCCAAGGGCAGGATTGGTGTCTGAGTGCTTTGATATGAGGGTGTTGCTGTACTTACTGCGGCCCAGTCAGCAGGAGATTCAGTGCCATCCTCCAGTGGAATAGTGTTATCCATCTCCAGCTGGCCTCCCTCCTCTTCGCTAAGGTCTGATGTGGGTGAGGGTATCTCCCTGGAGGTTTTATTACAAAACAGGAGTCTCTGGGCAGCCTCCTTATATTTCTCCTTCTGCGATCTCTGTGGCAAAGCACCATCTTGGGCCTGAGTCGCGGGCGGGCCGGCGCCTTCTTTGCCCCATTTTGGCATGTTAATCAGCCGCAGATCGAACGGGGAGATAGACCAGGTGAGGCACCCACAGTATGCGGTTCCAATCAGGGGTGTTTTCGGGTCGGATGGACAATCCGCAGAATTAGAGACAGGATTCTCGGCGGAGCAGAGGAGAAGTGCGTCCTGCTACATGCGCTGCCTGGCCACGCCCGTGCCCTGGTAGTTCACTGAGAACTACAAGCTGTCAGCAACAATTGGTGACAGTAGTTGTAGTTCCCATATCCACAGGACTCTGTGAATGAATGGCGCAGGCAGGTAAGCAGATCCCTGCACAGCAACTTAAAAAAAAAAAAAAAAAAAATTGTGACAATGCGTGCGGGGAGAAGATCCCCAGCCCACTGTCAGAATGGAGACTTGGGGAGAGGGGATGGGCGCTGTATCAGTAACATGTTACACCCTGGATACAGGTGTAGCATGTAACATCTTAGGAAAGGTAAACTTATCTTTTAAAACATCTCTTTCTAGTGGATTGATATGCATTTTCTTTCTGCTGTGTTATTATACTGACTTTTTTTAAGCCTTCCAAGCAAATTCCCACTTCAGATGAATCACTAGGGCAGTTACCAAATCTAATTATTTTGAGAAAAAAAGTACTTCTAGATTGCAAGACCTGAAACCTCATAATGTCTGCCTACCAAAGGCATGAATTGTCTGTATTTTACATCATTAGAGACCACAAAGAGTCTACCGTTTTCAACCAGAAAGATTTAGCTAAGTCAGCAAGGCCGAAACTGTGCAACTCTACTAAGCAGGAAGAACAACCTGCACATGTAATATGCAAATATCGCAGTCCCTTGTAGCCAATTACAAATCTATAAATATAATTGGACCTTAAAATTTTTTTTCTGGTAATTAAGCTGGCAAACTATTAAAAGCAAAAAGGTGAGCTAAAGAAAATACTGGTAAACAGCCACCCAGGATCCTCATGAACGGCTCTGGGGCGCGCATGCGTGCAGATGGAGCCATGCTCCCGGTGTGATTGGATACAGCGGGAGAAAATCAGTGGGTCGGGCAGCGACCATCTGGGAAAGCTTGGTGGAGAGAGAGAGGACGATGGTCTAAACAAAGCATACCGTCCTTCTGTCAGTGAGGAAGAGAGACATCGGTGATTCCTGCTCATCAGGAATACAGAGGTTTCTCTTCCTCGAGTGCATCCGTCCCCCACACAGTTGGAAACACCTGCAGAGAACACATTTAACCCTTTGATCGCACCTAATGTGAACTCCTTCCCTGCCAGTGTCATTTATACAGTGATCAATGCAATTTTTTTTAGCACCGATCACTGTATTGGTGTCACTGGTCCCCAAAAGGTGTAAGTTAAGTGCCCGATTTGTCCGCTGCAATGTCACCTTTCCCGCTAAAATCGCTGATCGTCACCATTACTAGTAAAAACATTTAAAAAAAATAAAAAGTCCATAAATCTATCCCATAGTTTGTAGACGCTATAACTTTTGAGCAAACCAATCAATATCTGCTTATTGGGATTTTTTTTACTGAAAACATGTAGCAGAATACAAATTGGCCTAAAATTGATGAAGAAATTTGATTTTTACATATTTTTTTTTTTTTTATAGCAGAAAGTAAAAAATAGTGTTTTTTTTCCCCAAAATTGTTAGACTTTTTTGTTTATAGCGCAACAATTAAAAACAGCAGAGGTGATCAAAAACCACCAAAAGAAAGCTCTATTTGTGGGGAAAAAAAGGACATCAATTTAGTTTGGCTATAAGGTCGCACGACCGCACAATTGTCAGTTAAAGCGACGCAGTGGCGTATTGCAAAAAAGTGTCCTGGTCAGGAAGGGGGTAAAACCTTCCGGGGCTGAAATGGTTAACCAACATGCAGAGCACATTGTTTCAACAAGTGAACGAATGGAATATAAAAAAGACAAAATACAAGAAAAAACATCCTAATACTTACAGATGAGATACTCTCTCCCCTTGCAGAGGAGGTAGGATGTTCCCTGAGCCAGTGAGACAGTTCTGCACGATGGTGAGACACTGCTGAATATCATCCCTATGAAAACAAAGATGAAGATTAGTCTCTGTATGTCCTGTTAGGGGCACATCATCTTTTTACAGATTTAACTGCATTACTTTAGAAGAAAACAAATGGGGAGCACAGTACTTAAAGTGGAAGTCTAGGCTAAAACTAAAATCCCTGTATCTATAGCAACCAACATTCTAACACTAACCTCTCTTACCCTGTAAAGAAAAAAAAAAATCAGTACATACCTTTTCTGCAGATGATCCGACCCGATCTCCAGCGGTGGAAGCTTTGATTCCACGCTGAGCGGTCAGCCACGGCTTCGCTGTGTGGGCAGGTGCAGAGGACACGTCAGTCAATGGAAGCCCCATAGTAAGTCTATGGGTGACGTCACTTCCCATTTCACAGCTGTTGTGGGACGTTTGCTCTGCAGAGCTTCCGCCACAAGAGATCGGGTCGGATAGTCTGCAGAAAGTGTATGTTTACTCGTTTCTTCTTTACAGCGCTAGGTAGGTTAGCGTTAGAATGTTGGTGGCTATAGATGCAAGGATTTGAATTTTAGCATTGACTTCCACTTTAAACTTTCCACCAGGCGAGAAATGGGAAAGAAATCTTGGTCCTTTTATAGAAGATCAATGAGAAGAGGCCTTACAGGCTGTAAACCCCAATTCTCCCTCAATGTAACACAAAGTGCTTATGCAACTATATCTACTTTTAAGGGTACACTTCATACCAGCTAGATTATTTGCAATAGGCATTTTAGATCCCCCCCTTGTGTGGTAAATGTTCTAGGAACCATGTGGATCTGATCCACTTGACCTGGCGATGCCCCAAATTGCACTTATACTTGGTGGGAGTGTTGAATACTATAAACTCAGTTTCAGACCTTGATTCCACTTGACCCCAAACCATGTCTTTTAGGTATATTAGATGATTTTCAATTATCGGTCCCCATGAGAGAGGCAGCAAGCAGTCAGAGCTTTCTCTCAGGCTTGAAGGGTGATACTTTGACACTGGAAGTCCATTGATTCTCCTTCACATAAGGAATGAGTGCAATGTATGCAGTGTATATACATACACACACACACACACACACACATATACACACACATTCATACAGTATCTCACAAAAGTGAGTGCGCCCCTTCAATGTTGTCACATGAAAAGATATAATAAAATATTTACAAAAATGTGAGGGGTGTACTTTTGTGAGATACTGTATATACATACACACATAAGCTGTGTGACTATTTTTTATTTTATTTTTTCAAAATTGTACTAAAAGGCAAATTCTTGCACTTTTCCCTCTGTATCCTACAGAAAAATGATGAGTCAGTGAGAATCCAACATTGGAGCTGCAAATAACCAAAAAAGTTATCAAAATCAGAGAAAAAACAATTTACCTTGACAATTCCAGCTCTCCGCTCCCATAACGATCAAGCTTATCTAGCTCTGGCTGAAGGAAGTTGTCCAGCAAGTAGAATGCAAATTTAACCTCCTCTGCTGAAGGAACATGCCACCTGATGTTTAGGTTCCAAAGGTCACCGGCCTTTCCCCAGTCCTAGGAAGGGATTTAGATTTTTGTTAACAAGTTGTGCTTATGTGTTTGGGTTGTTGGCCATAACCCGACCAATACCCATAGACAAAAGATAAAGAACCACAAGCTCAGCACTAGTGATTCATGTTTATTAACCGTAAAAGCCCCCTTAGGCTCCAATCACACTTGGCAATTTGAAATCACGGGTGGAATTTCCACAATTCTGCCCACAATTCAAAAAACAGACAACAAATGCTTGGGAGCCATTCATTTTAAATGCGATTTTGTCATGACTGTTGCACGACAGAATCATAATGCAATTGCAGCAAAACATGACCTTCAAATTACGTGGAGTTTGTTGTCCAAAAGAGAGTAGGAGCTTCTTTTGGGCCACAAACATGCATAATGCAGTCAATTAAAGTGAAAGGCCTGCCCTATGTGTGACATGCAGAATTGTTTAAAAATTACCCACACAGGTTGAACTGGATGGACTGGTGTCTTTATTCAACCTTACTAACTATGTAACTATATAAAATCGCAAACAAGAGCGTGAGTTCCCACTATGCGAAATGTGAACGGGGCCTTAGAAATGGGACAACCATCCCCAATCTGTCCACTCACAGCCAGGTAAAAAAAAATATCTAGAAGTGTTATTAAACTCCAGTTTTGAAAAAATCATAGTGCTGCAGACGTCACCACTTACCAAGTTGGCATGACTGTTTTTCTTCCTAAGCCTGTGGTTGCTTGCAATTCCTTCTCTCCAGATGCCCCTTCCTTGGTTACTGTCTTCAGCTGGCTCCTACCCCTTACAAGGACCCAAACAGCCACCTTTACATGCATGCTCCCAAGTAAGCAATACAATGGATGTCCACAGCAATAGCTACCAGTGGCAAGCCACTTTAATTTTTAAGACTGAAGGGGCGTCTGATGGGAGGACGCACACGGGACCAAACTGTGTGTGCAGCAGCCCCCCTCAATACTTACCTGAGCCCCTTCTCGATCCAGCGATGTGCACAATGGCCTCGGCTATCCGGGGAATCTGCCTCCTCATTGGCTGAGACAGCAGCGGGAGACATTTAATGAATGGACACACTGAGCCGCAGCTTCGAAGCTGCTTGCCCTGGGGGCACTCGGCAGGAGGGAGGGGTCAGGAGCAATGGCGAGGGGCTCAAGAAGAGGAGGATCTGGGCTGCTCTGTGCAAAACCAGTGCAAAAGAGCAGGTAAGTATGACATGTTTATTTAAAAAATAGAATAAAAAAAGGGAGACGTTAATATCACTTTAATGCCCACGATTGCCAGCAGAGCGCAGAAAGATCTCCTGGCATACAGATCATGCTTGAGCATCTAACACCCTTTATGTTTATGGTCAGCCTAATTCCAGCCTTTAATTCCTGCCAGCTTTTTATTTTTGGCTGTAACTCTATTAAGAAGATTTAAAAAAGTTCAGCTAGGCTTAAAAATCATCTCAAAACAACACATATCGACAATAAATGTGATTGAAATCGCAAAAGAAAAAGTCAGACTTGCCTTGATGGGAAAATATTCAGAGAGAGGCTTATCGAATCCGCCCGGCACACTGCAGTACTCAGTGGGGTAGATGAGAGTGCAGGAGCGAAGCAGATGGTGCAGCAGATTACAGGACAACGTATAACCCTGTTTACAAGTGAAGTGCAAGGTTCGCCGGAGAATTTTCACAAGCTGGTCTTTGTAGGGAAGCAGTTTCTCTCCATCCACTCTCGTTATCTACAAAACAAATCCCATGTGATCACAAACCTCAACATATTTTTTTATACATCCCCAAACATTTTTTTTTTCAATTCAGGGAGAATCCATATTGCAAAACACTACCAACTAAATAGAATTGCAGATCCTACAAATAGGACATGGTCCTCTTGGGTTGGCAGTGGCTCCAGGACAATCAGGCAACTAAGACCAAATGTAAGCCCCACCTCTGCAGAGTTTTCTCACCATGGTGTTGCTAAGTAAGGATGAGCTCAGGCGTGTTCGCAAGCCGCACGTGCAGAGCCCGCCAGGAAGTCTGCACTGCACAGCGCTAATCACAAGCAGGGAGACATTGTCCCGATGCGCGGCTGCAGAGATCGGGAAACGTCTCACTGCTTGTGATTAGCGCTGTGCAGTGCAGACTACCTGGCGGGCTCTGCATGTGCGTAGGGCTGAAACAACTAATCAATTAATCGGCAACTAATCGATGATGAAAATAATCGATTACTATTTTCATAGTCAATTAATTGGCCAGTAACATAATGGGGTTAAAAAAAACCTAAAATGAGCCCCTTATAGTACAAAAAGAGCAAATAATCGCTACTGTAAATATTACTTTCACTGTTCTACAGTAAAAAAAATGAATTACAGTAGTGACTATCTGCTTTTTTTGTACTATAAAGGGCTAATTTTTTTTTTCTTAAACCCCATTATTTTACTAAACATCTTAGACCTGGTTCACATCTATGTGTGCTTTTTGGTGCTTTTTACAGAAACGCACTACAGTTCATTTACATGGTTTCCTATGGGACACATTTACATCTATGCTTTTTTTTCAGCTACTGCGTGTTTGGAAAGGGTCAGGGACTTTTTTTTAACGCAAAACTGTGCTTTTTTGGTTCAATATACTTCAATAGAGAAGCTGCAGAAAAGCATGTAATGCGTTTTTGCAGCAATTTGTGTTTTTTTATCTGCCCGACAACAAATTGGCCAACAAAATGCAAAAACGCAAATTGCAGCAAAATCACGTGTGCAAAAATCAAAAAAAGCACGGCAGAAACAGATCACAATCAAACTGCATAGGTGTGTACCGGGCCTTATGATGGCCACACGGATCAATTTTCAGACGAGAATATTCAGACGAAAAATCTTTGTACATTTGCTGAATGAAAGAATGTTGTTTGAAATTTTCACTTGTTTTTAACATTCTGTGTAAAATGAATGTAATCTCTGAACGAAAACCACATACACGGTCTGAAAATTCCTTTGACCAAGAAGTTTTCTATTTCCAAATTTTCCCGTCACTGTGGTTGAAAATGAACGTCAATTTGACCCCCACTAACGATTAGAAAATTGAAAACGAAGTTCTTAAAATTACATTTTTTTTTAAGGAAGACATTGTTTTTTTTTAATACAAAAATTTGATCTCCGAGTCTGATATTTACCAGATTTACTCTTTAATAGTATATACAGTATATCGCTTCTGTCTGTTATTCTCAGAGTGGATTAGAGATTTTGCTCCCTAACCATATAGTTGTTATTTATATTTACCACTGCATAGAGATATTTAAGAATAAATTGCCTTTTTTTTAAAAAAAACTTTACATATTAACTAAATTATACACCACACTTTTTTTTTTTAATGTTATTAACCGATTAAGCGAAACAATAATCGGCCAACTAATCGATTATGAAAATAATCGTTAGTTGCTTGCGATCATGTTTGAGCATCCCTGACCTCTAAGGCCCAATGTAGACTGGCCTCAGATATCAACCTGGTTTGAGTGCTTTACAATATATAGTTGCTCGTTTTAAAAATATTTGACAGCATTCAAATTTTACCTCAGAAAGGAGCTGCAGGTTCCAAAGTAACTCTTTGTCTAATTCTTCCTCATGGAGGACATCATCATCTAGAAAGAAGGAGAATGTAGATCTAAAACATCTTCATTGGCTAAAAGTTGCATTTAGTACAAATTTCTAATAAAATCACGTGATGTAGAAGTCACTTCAATTTTGGAAGATACACACAACCCAGACCTCAAGGTCAATTTGCTATTTAAAGGGCATGGGTCGGTGCATTCATAACATGTTACATCCTGAATACGGGTGTAACATGTCACAAGCTATGAAAGGCGAACCTACCCTTTAATTGAACAAGCTGAAGTTAGAAGCTGATTGGCTACCATGCACAGCTGCACCAGATTCTGAGTGCTCCAGTTTTAGAAAATCTCCCTATAATGTTGTATTTAGGTATTTCACTTTAGGCTGCATTCACACTTCAGCATTTAGAATCGTGGGCAGATTTGCCACGAATCTGCCTGCGATTTGAAAGCGCTGATGTGTGAATGGCGAATCGCGGGACTCGCATTTGAGATGCCTTTCATTTGAATGACGCCTCAAATCACGGTGCGGGTCTGCCACGATCGTCGCGTGATAAATCGAGCTGCAATCCCAGCAGCACGCATCGAGGAAAGCATGTCGCCCAAAAGTCGCTCCTGAACTTTTTTGGGGGCGTCATAATTCCCGCAAATTTGCGACAAATCTGCCTGCGATTCAAAACACTGACGTATGATTGTAGCCTTAAAAAGACGTCAGAAAAATAGTCATGCTATCCACAACGCACAATGAAATCAACCAACAATCTATACAGCCAAATCAAAACTCTATGGCACTTACTCTTCGTGAGATGAGTTATAACATTGCAGCAGTGAGGCAGAAAGAGCTTCAGAGACTCCACAGGGCAGCACTGAAAAGATTGTTCACAAAACACAATTAAAACATCCAGCATTGTAATACAGATCCACAGTAAAACAGCACCTTAAATTGAATTCAAGCAAAACAACCCAACATACTCCAGAAATACAAGCAAGCGAATTGGATATACAGTACATGCAAAAAGGTTTTTTATTTCTACACAAACTGCTCTTGTGTTTAACCTCCCTGGCGGTATGATTATTTCGGATTTTAGGTGCTGAAAGCGGTACAATTATTTTGCATGGAAATTTGGCGTTTTATATTGTAGGCCTGTAATTCTTAACAATAACACACTTAAATCTGTCCAAACAAGAGTCTAGTACATATCCCGGGTATGATAAAGTTTGAAACACAAAAACATAAATTATAATATAATTAAAAAATAATAATAATTAAAAAAAATAAAAATAAATAGTAATAAAATACATTTTCCCACGATTCACTATCGCTCAATTCTGCAAGTGTTCTAATTTACTATCGCTGTTTTCTAGCTGGTCTAAAGCCATTTTTGACGTAAAGGGACACTTTTTGGTTGCTATGGACAATCTCCAGTTTCCAGACAAAAAGAACAGTATATGCAATATAAAACTGCATGCAGGGCATGGGCCAAAGCACTGGGGACAAAGGGGATGTGAAATCATTTCATACAGTACTGTAATCTGTAAGATTACAGTACTGTATGTGTTATGGTTTTTAAATTTTTTTGAATTTGCCGCCAGGCTCCGCCCCCGTGCATCGCGACGCTCGCAGGGAACGGAGCCTGGCAAGGAGAGGCTTCGGAGGAGGACACAGCCCGCGGACACTGCGGGGGACATCGCAGGATCCCGGGGACAAGGTAAGTAAAGCCACACCAGGATCCTGCGATGCAATCCCGAGTGTGGCTCGGGGTTACCGCTAATGGTGCTGAAATGTAACCCCGAGCCACACTCGGGAATACCGTCAGGGAGGCTACCAAAAGTCCATCGCACTGAAAAGTCAGAGAATGACACCACTATTCAATAAAGTGGCTTTGCAGCCTCCTGTTTCCTGGGCTATGAAAGAGAATCATCCTGCAGCCACAATCAGTCCCAGTTTTCCTTCTCTTTGACGAGAATTTTAAAATGTATGCGCTTTGCTTTGTTAGACAACATGCAGGTAAGGGGTACCTGTAGATAAAATCAAACTGAGCAGCTCTAAATAAGACTCCATTCACAGTTGTGCGACTTCAAAATCATGCAATTTCCAGTGGGACTTGATGCGACCTTGGACGAGTGCGACTTTGACCAATGTGATAATTTTGTTTGTGCTCCACAAATTCGTTAGACATGTGCAGAACGGGAAAAATTCATTTCGTTTCATTTGGTATCTTCATTTTCTAACGAATTCCAAATTTTCAGAATGATTTGAATCGGTCTAAAATTGATCAAAAAATTCAAATTCTGTGCTGGTGGTTAAGGAGCGGGTCGGTAAGCCAGCCGCCGTGTCCTTAACAAACGATGACTCATCAGCTGTCAACGGGTTTCCCCACTGACAGCTGAATGTAAAAATGAGAATACCGGCAGAAAAAAAAACTGTGTGGCGTCCCTCCCCAAAACTCTGTTTTTAAAAAAATTTTGCCGTGGGGTTCCCTTAAAATCCATACCAGACTCAAAGGGCCTTGTATAGATTTTAAGGGGAACCAAACACCGAGATTAAAAAAAAAAAAAAACAGTCATTTTGGGGCGGAATTTTTTTTTTCTTTTTTTTTTTAATTGTAGTGGGGGGCTTCCCTTTAAAATCCATACCAGACCTTAAGGTCCTGGTTATGCACTGGGTGGGGGGTGTAGACACTACGCCATTTATTTTCACTTTTTTTCCCACTGTCAGCATTCACAAATCGCACACAAATCACATCTGTATCATGCATGTGCGACTGACATGTGACTTGAGGGTTTACATTAAGGTCTATTTGATCTCAAGTCACATGAAATTCAGACCCAAGTAGTGCAGGAACTACTTTGAAGTTGCTGCGACTTGAAGTCATACAGATATGAACGGTTATCATTGGGAAACATGGGGTGTGACAAGTCGCACAAGTGTGAAAGGGGCCTAAGGCTAGGTTTCCACTATTGCGACCCCCAAAGTCGCGTGATTTGCAATGCTATTTTTGATGCAATGTCATGCGACTGATGAGAACCATGGGAGAACAAGTTGCATCAATTAGAACGGGGACCATTGAAATACATGGATTTTGACTTGTCATGCGACTTCACGTGTCAAATCGCATAACAACTCGCAGTCGGAGGAACAGAGCCTTAAGTTGGATAATTCCCTTGCTATAGGAGTAGGCCCATTTACCTACCTCCTGAAGCTTAGGTCAAAAACTCCCATATGGTACCATCCATTGATGCTAGAATGTTGCCAAGACACTCCCAGCTGTTACTGCTCACCCTCACTATCATATACGCAAACTATCAAACCCCAACCCATGTTTGGTACACCAACTCACCTATCACAGCAAAGCTGAGCTGGAGCTGCTGTGACGGGGGAGAGGGTGTGTGCGTGCAAGGGGGTTCAATTCGGCTGGGAGTGCCTTAGTAACAAGGCAGGATGGGACGATGCCTTCTCTGGGAGTTTTTCCGGCACGTAAAGAGGTACAAGAGGTACGTAAATGGCCTACACCTATAACAAATTTGTTTTCATCTACAAGGGTTAGTTCACCTTTACAAAAAAAAATAAAAAAAAATGTCCATGTAACGGGCACACATAGGCAGTTTTTTTTTTTTGTTGGTAAAGGTGAACTAACCCTTTTTAGGTATAATGGTGAACATCTAAGATCCCATTACACAAACTCCACCAGCACAAAGTGAATGGGTACACTTCAGAGAAAGGATTAAAGAAAATTTAAACCAGCATAGAAACCTAAAAAGAATTACCTTGACAGCAGCCCGGCAGAGATCTGCCACCATTTTGCCAGAAACTCTTGTTTCAAAGATGTTGGAAACAGCAAAGTTAAATACCTTCTCGAGGGCAGCCTACAAAGTTACAAAGAAATGGGAATTAAAAGGGTCAAACATTACACAAACCACTGCGAGTGTACATGTTTTATGGGAAATATTCAAGACAGTGGCCTATAATATAACGATTCTCTCTACATAATCGTGACGCTGACCCATTCTAGCCAATGATGGGGAGCAGTGTTCACACCGGCTTTACAAATGAGAAATACAAAATAATAGAGGGAATAATCCAGAAGACCAGACTTGACATCAAGGTAAGAAGTACAGTATGGGATTTTCCTCCCCTACCATCTAAAAAAACATTTATTCAGTTTCTAGCATTCTTTTCTTATCCATTCCCAACACCACACTAAAAAAGAAAAAAAAAAAAAAAAGAAAGAAAGCAAAACTGATTTCAGAGCACCAGTGATTGAGGAGTAATCAAGATGATATAGGAGGATAGGCAAAGCATCTTTGAATCTTTCATTGATGGTGTATTGAGGTGTCATGTTTAGCACCTGCACAAATCGGTCTCCATACGATTTGTGTTCTAGGAAGTTCGGTTAACCACTTGCCGACCGTATAACTTACATATACAGCAGCAAAAAGGCACTGCTGCGCAGGATCACACACCTAGTACATGACCCTGCACTCCAGGGTCTGGGGCGCACGCGCGTGCCACCACCAGCCCGCTCCCGCTGTGAATATACAGCAGGAGCTGATCGGCGGGTATCAGCTGGGCGGGCACCGGCTGGGTTGAACGAACAAAAACTAGCAGTTTGTACCAGGCTTAATTGTAAAGTAAACTGCTTAATTAAAGTTATTGTAAAGTCTTGTTTTCTTTAAAAAAAATAACAAACATGTCATACATACCTGCTCTGTGCAGTGAATTCGCAGAGTGGCCCGGATCCTCCTCTTCTCGGGTCCCTCTTCGCTGCTCCTGGCACCTCCTTCCTGTCGAGTGCCCCTACAGCAAGCAGCTTGCTATGGGGGCACCTGAGCTGAGCTCTGTGTCCCCATTCAGACACAGAGCCTCGGTTTGGCCCCACCTCCCTCTCGTGATTGGCCGTGTTTGATTGACAGCAGCAGCCAATTGCGCCGCTGCTGTGTCTCAGCCAATCAGGAGGGAGAGTCCCGGAACGCCAAGGGACTCATGGATATCGCTGGCTAGAAATGGGGCTGAGGTAAGTATTAGGGGGGCTGCTGCACACAGAAGGTTTTTTTAGCTTAATGAACAGAATGAATTAAGATTAAAAAAAAAACCTTCTGCCTTTACAACCCCTTTAAAGTGGTTCTGAAGGCTCATTCTATGCATGAAGGTAATAAACCTTCTCTGTGTAGCAACCCCCCCCCCCCATACACCTAATATTTACCTGAGCCCCATCATGATGAAGATCCAGCAATGTGCACAAGAGCCTAAGCCCTCCGGGGACTCTCACTCCTCAACTGAGACAGTAGCAGGAGCCATTGGCTCCCACTGCTGTCAATCAGAACAAGTAAGCAGGGGGGGGGGGGGGGGGGTCGAGCCACAGCTCTGCATGTTAAAGCGGGAGTCCAGCGACCTATCTTTTTTTTTTTCTGGTCATTGATAAACTTTAATTATCAAAATATCATATTCACTGATTGTGTTTAATATTGCCTCCTCTCTCAGATTTTGTCTGCAAGAATAACTTACATAATTAGATCCTGGCGGTTTTCATCTTGCTTGTGGGCAATTGAAGCCCAAAAGCATTTATTTCCGGGACGCGGTGAATGCTGTGCTCTCAGCATTCACCACTCGTTCCTGCGCATGCTCATTGGTAACAGCGAGCAGCGCCGCCAAATTTCGGGATGCCATCACAACGGGCGTTGTTGTCGGAAGTTCCTGCCCCGTTGTGATGGCAACCAAACATACGACGTGGCATGACGGCATTCCGCACTGCATCTTGGGAAGCCTGAGACTAGTTCCCAGGAGACTGTGCAGAGCCGGGCAAAGGCAAGAAACACGCCTACTCCCATGGGAGGAGAAACAGGAAGTGGAACTATGAATGAAAAAAAAAAAAGGTAATTTGAGCATCTAGGCAATTAACTGAATGGGGTAAGATAAAGTTGAAAATTTGGGTGAACCCTGCTTTAATGGACACACAGGGCAGCAGCTCAGGAGCGAGCCTGCCTGGGTGCCCATAACAAACTGCTTGCTGTGGGGGCAGGCGGCAGGGAATTGGGGCTGGGAGTGGCAGCGGGGGACTTGAGAAGAAGAGGATTGGGATGGCTCTGTGCAAAATCAATGCACAGAGCAGGTAAGTATAAAGTGTTTGTTATTAAAAAAAACCTTTAATATCACTTTAAACAAGTGAAATAACAGATTGTACCTTAAATATCTCTTTGGAGCACTGAGTGAGGATTGTGCTGAACGTTGAGGACAGGCCCAGTTCCACCAAACTCTCCAGATGCGTCATCTTCTCAGTCTCGGTCTCCTCTCTTGTCTGCTCCAGAGTGCTGCTTTCAATCAGAGCAAAACACCTGGAAAAAGAGAGAATAAAGCCCTTTGTTTCAACATTAGATATACACTCACCAGCCACTTTATTAGATACACCTGTTCAATTGCTCGGTAACCCAAAATGCTAATCAGCCAATCACATGGCAGCAACTCAATGCATTTAGGCATCTAGATGTGGTGAAGACGACTTGAAGTTCAACCCCAGCATCAGAATGGGGGAAGAAAGGGCATTTAAAGTGACTTTGAACGTGGAATGGTTGTTGGTGCCAGACAGGATGGTCTGAGAATTTCAAAAACTGCTGATCTACTGGGATTTTCACGCATAACCATCTCTCGGGTTTACAGAGAATGGTCAGAAAAAAGAGAAACTATCCAGTGAGCAGTTGGGTGGACGGAAATGCCTTGTTGTCGTCAGAGGAGAATGGGCAGATTGGTTCAAGATGATAGAAAAGCAACAGTAACTCAAATAACCACTTGTTACATCCAAGGTATGCAGAATACCATCTCTGAATGTCTAAGTTTCCTTGGTTTTACTGCAAGAATCTTTAATAGATAGACGGAAGCATAACAACAACACATGGAACCTTGAAGCAGATGAGCTACAGCAGCAGAAGACCACACCAGGTGCCACTCTTGTCAGCTAAGAACAGGAAACTGAGGCTACAATTCACACAGGATCACCAAACCTGGACAATAGAGGATTAAAAATATGTTGCCTGGTCTGATGAGTCTCGACTTCAGCTGCGACATTCAGATGGTGGGGTCAGAATTTGGTGTAAACAACATAAAAGCATGGATCCATCCTGCCTTGTATCACCGGTTCAGGCTGGTGGTGGTGGTGTAATGGTGGGGGGGGTATATTTTTTTGGCACACTTTGGGCCCCTTAGTACCATTTGAGCATCGTTTAAATGCCACAACCTACCTGAGTATTGTTGCTGACCATGTCCATCCCTTTATGACTACAGTGTCCCCATCTTCTGATGGCTCCTTCCAGCAGGATAATGTCACCATGTCACAAAGCTCCAATCATCTCACCACTGGACAATGAGGTCCCTGTACTCCAATGGCCTCCACACTCACCACATCTCATCCAATAGAGATCCTTTGGGATGTGGTGGAACTACGTGATGCTATCATGTAAATGTGGACCAAAATCTCTGAGGAATGTTTCCAACACCTTGTTGAATCTATTCCACGAAGAATGAAGGCAGTTCTGCAGGCAAAAGGGGGTCCAACCCGGTACTAGCAAGGTGTACCTAATAAAGTGGCCGGTGAGTGTAATTGTTCTAATTATTCAAACCATTCACATAGGTTAAAAAAAAACAAAAAAAAACACCTTGTCACCAACATGAAAAACTGAAGGTAAATACAAAAAAAAAAACAAAAAAAACACACAAGTATTTTAAAATCTTACTTGCATCGTTTTTTGTTTTTTTTCATAAACAATATTTTTTTTGACTTGCAGTGTGCCCCGGAACATGATGGAACATTTTAGGAAGAGTCGATCCCCAAGTACAGCCCGCTCCCTCCTTGCAAGTCATAGCCCTCTCATCTTCTGTAAATGTCTGGTTACTCTGTGTGCTGGCCCAGCTCCTCTACCCTCCTATACCTACATAGCCTTTCATTTAACAGCTAGATGAGGACCACAGGGGGATTCTAACATAATGTCACTTGGGTGACTGCTGGAACTGCTGACATCACAAACACGCAGCAGCAGCCTCAGTGTTTTTGGATGTCCACACAAAGGAGGCCTCCTTTACATGTATATGAATTGCAAAAAAAATATATATTAAATGAATGGTCTGGCAACAGTGTGTCTTTTAGATGCAGAATACATTATGCTCACCTGTCCATGAACTGGAGCACAAAGTCCTCAAACTCTGCACTGGCTGAGCACAGCTCCCTCTCAACCTGCACACAGAGATCAATAACAAAATAAAACCGAAGCCCCAGAAAAATGTACAACTAAAAGATACATAAATCCCATCAGTTAGGCTGCATTTACACTACAGCGTATTGAATTGCGGGCAGATCTGTCACGGATCTGCCCGTGATTTGAAGTGTGAATGACAAAACGCGGAACTCGCATTTGAGATGCCATTCATTTGAATGACACCTCAAATCGCGGTGCAGGTCTGCCACAATCGTCGTGCTGCAATCGCAGCAACCCGCATCGTGCATGTTGCCCAAAAATAGTTCAGGCGCTACTTTGGGGGTGGCATGTGTCCCATGACGCGGGTTGCCGCGATTGCAGCACATTTTATCGCGCGACAGACCAGCACCGCGATTTGAGGTGTCATTCAAATGAATGGCATCTCGAATGCGAGTCCAGCGTTTTGTCATTCACGGGCAGATCTGCCTGCAATTTAAAACGCTGTAGTGTGAATAAAGCCTAACTCTACCACACAAAGCTTTCTTCACAATATATGAAACATACTTTTAATTAATGTAAATATAAAATAAATCTTTGATCTCAGCTGGATCTTTCCCAAGCTACTTCAGCACTAACACAGGTACTTACCATTCTGAAGTGCTTAAGATTCTTTACAGAATACCCTGGGAACCAGCCTACAAACCCTTTGGTACCAAGGATGGCCATACATGGATCAAAATTTGGCCGGTTGTACAGGAACCAGCTGAATATTGGTCCATGTATGTGCAGGCTGGTTTTTACACAAGTTGATCTAATCGGTCAACTTGTGTACAACCAGCCGGTCAGGTTTTTCCCGAATGATCAGTGCTGCTGGCCATAGCCAGCGACACCGATCGCTGTATTCTGCCAGTGGGAAAATCTTCCTGCCGAAAGAACACGATAGCACAGCGAGAGGATTCCCCCATCCACCTCAAATGTGTGGACAGGGGAATCAGGTTTTTTTTTTTTTCATTCAACCAAGCCTTAGTCCGGACATACACAGTTCAAACCATTAATGGGCAGGCTGAATGTACCAAGTTGATTGATCAATCAACTTGGGTACAACCAGCCTGCCAGATTCTCTTACGATTATCACTATCAGCTGCTATAGCCACAAGTGTACAAGTGTCAATCAGTGTGTGACCAGGAAAAGCATTGCTGGACTTCCCTTGTGGGTCTGTGTCACGTGACCAGTGATAAAAGGAAAGCCTGAAAATGTTTCCCCTTAGTCGGTTCTGAGCCCTGTCCATGACACCAATTTTGTGAAGGCTGAAGAAACATTGATTTCTAAAGAGGGGTTTAATGGCAGTGGTCTTTAGCAGTCTTGTGTAACATGTTAACAGTGCTTTGACTGACTCCTAGAGCAATCTCTCCAATTTCCAACCAGGACTGTAGTATGTCCAAAGTCTCTGACCATCTTCTGTAACATTAAAGTGGTTGTAAAGCCGGAAGGTTTTTTTTTTTTATCTTAATGCATCCCCCCCACCCCTTCAACCTCTGCAGCAATGCTGGCAGCACTCATACGTCTATTTCCCAAAGACAAAATCTGGATATGACGTTGAGCATGTGCACTCAACTTCTTTAGTTGACCATGGTGAGGTCTGTTCTGAGTGGATCCTGTCCTGTTAAGCCTCTGTATGGTCTTGGCCACCGTGCTGCAGCTCAGTTTCAGGGTCTTGGCAATCCTCTTATAGCCTAGGCCAACTATATGTAAAGCAACAATTCTTTTTTTCATATCCTCAGAGAGCTCTTTGCCATGAGGTGCCATGTTAAACTTCCAGTGACCAGTATGAGAGAGTGAGAGCGATACCACCAAATTTAACACACTTGCTCCCCATTCACACCTGAGTCCTTGTAACACTAACGAGTCACATGACATCGGAGAGAGAAAATTACTCATTGGGCCCAGTTTGGACATTTGCACTTAGGGGTGTACTCACTTTTGTTGCCAGCGGTTTAGACATTAATGGCTGTGTGTTGAGTTATTTTGAGGGGACAGCAAATTTACACTGTTATACAAGCTGTACACTCACTACTTTACATTGTAGCAAAGTGTGTGTGTATATATATGTAGGACCCTGTGCTGCCTGGAAGATTGCTGGTTTACGCCAGATTTTGGAGGGAGAGGCACGCTGATTGCACAGCTGTGTGCTGCACTATTTAATTGTGACCTGGCTATGGCTCAGGGTTCCACCCAACAGACAGGAAGTCTGTGCATGGGAGTCAGGTGGACTCCCATTCCTCTGAGACGAGTCAGAGGCTGCAGGAGGCAGCCAGGGTATGCATGTCTACAGGAGGCAGACGTACTTGGTGACAGAGCAGCAAGTAGTAAGCAGCAGGAGTAAGCTAGGAGAGAGCTTCACTCTAGGAAACTCTTTTGGGTCTGAGGAGCAGACCTAAGGCCTAGGCTAAAGGCCAGAATCAGCCATATGGCAAGAATGTACGCCAGGAGGCTAAAGTATTGAGTGTGCAAGATACAGTAATGGTGGAACCCCCTGCGTGGGCTATGGATGTCTTTGTGAACTTTTCTGTGCTTTTAAATAAAAGTGGGCTACCAGGCCCTTAAAAATACAGTTTTGTACTGGAGTACTCACTGACAACGCACCTACCGTTTGAGTCTGATACCTCAATCTTACAATATATATATATATAAATTTTCGCCTTCTTAAATCACAGTGTATGAAAATACACTTACCTCTGAAAGATCATCTCGCTCTTGCAGCACAGATGAGCAATCTACTAAAGGCACCAAAGTGGAAAATGTTGCAATAAACTGGAATGTGATCTGTTTGGAAGACATAAAATTATATAAAATGAGTGCCAAACTAAAAAGTTGTACAGAATATTTCCAAGCAAACACTGATTGAGACTGTAATAGATAACTTACGACGCATTAAAGAAGCGGTCTACACACATTTTAGCTAGGTGGGTTCAAAATGCACAGTTAGGCGATGAGCATCAGATGATCACATTACATCATCCAGTGCAACTGCTAGCTACTGGTCTTCACAGACATCATGAAGATTGAATTCCTTTTTAAGGTTGGGTACACACGGGCTCAATATTGGCCGGTTCAACAGAAACCGAGCCAGTGAAACGACCAGCTTTTGTTAAAGAAACATGCTGGAAAACCAGCATCCAATCAGCGCTGGCAGCCAACGGCTGATCAGTGTCTTCTGGCGGGGGTGGTCCCTCTGTTAGAACACAAAAGCACAGTGGGGGAAATCCCCACACTAACATCGCATGTGTTAGTACGGCAATCTGTCAGGTTTTTTTTTTGTTCAGCCTGCTGAGCCTATACTGTGTACCCGGTTTAAACAAGGGCATGCTAAGAGGAGCAGCTGCACGTAAAGAACTGTCTTAATTGCTTTCCACCCGCCCAACGTCATATGAAGTCGTCTGGTTTGAGCGGTGATATCTGAATGATGGGTGCAGCTACAGGCATCATTCAGATATCTTCTTTTAGAGCTGGGCGATTCCCTACACCATAAGAATGATGATAGCAGCTGTTCAACCGCTTGATCGTTCTTACAGGCAGCAGGAGGGGAGGACAGTCCCCCCCTCCAGTGCTTCTCCGGGCTCACCCTACGATCAGCGAACCGAACAAGGGACCGACCGGCGCCGGATGCATACCATAGAGCAGTGATTCTCAACCTCTCCAGTGCTGTGACCCCTTGATAACATTTCCTAAGTTATGGGGACCCCTAACAGTAAAATTATTTTTGTAGCATGGGTTGTCAGCACCCAAGGCAAGACAAGTAATTTGCACCCCTAATCCATGGACATTTAGCTCTCCCTGAGTACCTTCCACTCGTAAACTATTAAAACCCCTTATGGTACATTTTAGAATATACCACTCTCTTTCCCTATCCTATCTCTCTCTATGCTAATTTCTGGTTCCCCCCCCCCATCCCTCTCTCTAGCCGTCTTTCTTGTTCTCTTATTCTTTCTCTCCCTTTTTCTTTGTTCCTCCCCTTCTTTTCCTCTCCCTTCCATGTATTTTTCTATTTTTATTCCTTCTCTTGCTCCTTGTTGGGGGGGAACGGGATGAGTGGCAGTGCTGATGGGGAGTTGTGATGAGTGGCAGTGCTGGTGGGGGGGTGGCATCAGTGGCAGTGCTGGGGGGAGTTCTGATCAGCTAACTTGCTCTTGATCAAGGTCATCTGCTGATCTGAGAACTGTAGTGGGGACTTTTAATGGCAACTATAATCACAGGTAGTGTTACTCACGGTCTCAGACTTTGTGGTGTTTTTGTAGCAGTGACACCTATGCCGAAATCAGGAGATGGGGTCTCCCTCCAACCCCTCTCACTTCACATTCCTCAGTCATCTAACCTCTAGTCTCTGTCCCCCAGCCATGCCGTGAACTGAATGGGCGGCTGCGAAGAGGCTGAGTGGGCGGCCATGGGCTCCAGGAACAGCCCTGCTGGGTAGCCGCAAAAAGGCTGGGAGAGCAGCATAGGCTTCAGGAACAGCCCAGGATGACCCCTGGAAAATCGTCATTTGACCCCCGAGGGGGTCCCGACCCTCAGGTTGAGAACCACTGCCATAGAGATTTCCGGTGGGCCAGATGGTCCCCGGAGTCTCTATAGTTGTTCGGAGACTGGGCGCGATGTTATGACGGCACACCCGGCTCTGCATTTGAAAAAATGCAGCCGCCTCGGCTGGCAAGCGGAGATCTTTTTTCCTTAAATCTGGGGACTTATTGACCGCAGATCTCACTGTAAAGAGGACCTAGCACGCACTAGTCCTATTACAAGGGATGTTTTTTTTACATTCTTTGTAAAAGGAATAAAAATGACTAAAAAAAAATAAAAATAAAAGAAAGCATCAAACTAGAACATTAAAGATAAAATTAATAAAAAAAAAAAAAAAAAAAAGGAGAAATGTAAAGCGCCCCTGTCCCCGTGTGCTCGCTTGCAGAAGCGAACGCATATGTAAGTCGCACCCACATATGTAAACGGCGTTCAAACCACACATGTGAGGTATCGCCACGAACATTAGAGCGAGAGCAATAACTCTAGCCCAAGACCTCCTCTTTTACTCTAAACATGTAACCTGTAAAAAAAAATGTTAAAATGTCGCCTATGGGGATTTTTAAGTACCGAAGTTTGGTGACATTCCATGAGCGTGTGCAATTTTGAAGCATGACATCTTAGATATCTATATACTCTGCATAATATCATCTTTCACATTATGCAAAAAAATTGGGCTAACTTTACTGCTTTACCTTTTTTTTTTTTTTTTATGCATGAAACTTTTTTTTTTTCCAAAAAAAATGCGTTTAAAAAAATTGCTGTGCAAATAACGTGCGAGATAAAAAGTTGCAATGACCGCCATTTTATTCTCTAGGGTCTCTGCTAAAAAAAATACATATAATGTTTGGGGGTTCTGTGTTATTTTCTAAAAAAAAAAATTATGATTTTTACATGTAATAGAGAAATGTCAGAATTGGCCTGGTAGGCAAGTGGTTAAGCAGAAGATGACCAGAAGACTAGAAGAAAATAAATCAAAAAAACAGGAAGGACATCAAAAGTTTAAATGTTTCAGAAATGTAAGAAGACTCAATGTATGGCCATAAATTGTACTATCTTTTAACTGAATTTTTTTTAAATTATAAAATTGCATGCATATTATCACATATACAATACAAATCACAACACCACTACACTGTTTTATTAAAACAGGTCTGTTTGGTTGTGCTCTACAAACCGGCAGTACCTACCATGCATTTACTAAAATCATTTGGATCCACGCCGGGGAGAGCCCTCATCAAAAGAGGTAGCATGTGTGTTGGACCTTCTGGGAACCACCTACCACCAGCGACCAGGCTGCGTGCCACTCCAATGACACAGCTTAGTGTTGCAGTGAGCTGATGAGGCTCAGTTAGTGTTTCCAAAGCTGGATAAGTTCTGAATATAGTGGAGAAAAGCAGATAAGATCGTAAGCTTAGACAGAAAATTGGCCTAAAAACGTATGTAAAGCTTTGGCAATACTCAATGTCTGCATATCATGCCAGTTATGTAAAGAAGCAAGAGAGAGGAAAGAG